>CM040239.1:186162152-186362152 GCA_022545495.1 Chrysanthemum lavandulifolium | reverse complement strand
CGATGTGGGTGTTCCAATCACTTTTACTAACCAAATGGAACCCATTCTTGCATGGGGATCCCAATTGTCCGATTATCCATTCTTGTGCGTGTTCAACTGCAGATCGTTCAAATCGATTACGTGGTACTTGGACTCAGTTCATTCAAGCATATGATTGGAGACCGTCGCGCTCATGAACCGTGAGTAAATTCATCGGGACGATTAGATTCGGGAACGACCATTTGGGAGCTATTATGGGTTATGGAGATTATGTGGTTGGTAAATGTGTAATCTCCAGGGTATATTATGTGGAAGGTCTTGGTCATAATTTATTCTCTGTTGGTCAATTATGTGATTCCGATTTAGAGGTGGCCTTTAGAAAACATACTTGCTTCGTTAGAGAACTTGATGGTGTGGAATTATTAAGAGGTACTCGTGGTTCTAACCTATACACCATCTCTATCGAAGACATGATGAAGTCTTCTCCAATCGCTTTGTCGCCGAGGCTTCTAAAACAAAGTCATGGTTATGGCATCGTCGTCTCAATCACTTGAACTTGGCACCATTAATAACCTTTCTAGAAAGGATCTTGTCGAGGCTTACCCGATTAAAATATGAAAAGATCATCTTTGTTCGACTTGCCAATTAGGAAAAAGCACGAAATATGCCCACAAACCAAAACCCACAAACTCGAATGGAAGTTCTTCATACCCTTCATATGGATCATGCGGACCAATGAGAGTGCAAGCGATAAATGGAAAAATACATTCTAGTAGTGGTTGATGACTACTCCCGATTCACTTGGGTTAAGTTTTGAGGACAAAGGATACTCGAGAAGTCATCATTAAACTCATTAAACAACTTGAGTTCGACTCAACAATACAATCGAATTGTTCGAGCAGACAATGGCACGAGTTTGTTAACAAAGACTTAATTCGGTTTATGAAAGTGTTGGAATCGGTCATCAAAGAAGTGTTCCACGAACTCCTCAACGTAACGGTGTAGTTGAAAGATGAAATCGAACTCTTGTGGAAGCCGCAAGAACAATCTTGATTACTCAAAGGTTCCAATGTTTCTGGGTGAAGCCATTGCCACTGCATGCTACACACAAAATCGATCCCTGATTCACACTGTTCATGGAAAAACTCCATATGAACTTGTCCACAACAGAAAACCTAATCTCTCATTCCTTCGTGTGTTTGGTGCATTGTGTTATCCAACTAATGAGGGCCAAGACTTAGGCAAACTTAAAGCTAAAGCGGACATTGGAGTATTTGTAGGGTATGCACCAAACAAAAAGGGATACCGAATCTACAACAAAAGAACCCGAAATATCATGGAAACAATTCACGTTACGTTTGATGAGCTGACCGGTCAAATGGCTCCTGGACAATCCTGTTCTGGACCCGCACTACAAAACAGTCCCATTGGTTCATCCCTTGTACCAAATCCCTCTCCAGCAGCTCCATATGTACCTCCATCAAGATGATTTAAGGAAATTGTTTGATCCAATGTTCGATGAACACTATGAACCAAATGTCGATGAAATGTCAAATCCATCAACAGAGGTCGCTCCTATTCTTGTAAATGAAGTCAATCCTTCGTCTCAATATCATTAAGTCAAGAAGCGCATACGCTAATCACTCTGTCTCATCAACAAATCATCAATCATCGAGTGTACATCATGGAAATGTTTACGTATCAATGATGAAGTTAATCCTTTGCTACTCACGAAGATGCTCCGTTTGAAAATATATTTGCTCCTCGAATCATCATCGAACCATCTACATCGGAGAAATCGACTCACTACTTTGGCCTCAACAACAACCACATGAACACCTTAGAAATGGACTCATGATCATACATTGGACAACATCATTGGAAACCCCTCTCGTCCAATATCAACACGAAAACAACTTGCAACCGATGCCTTATGGTGTTTCTTCAACTCCGTACTCTCTAAGGTCGAACCAAAAGATGTTAAAACTGCTATGAATGAAGACAGTTGGTTCAATGCCATGCAAGAAGAAATTCATGAGTTTGATCGACTTGATGTATGGGAATTAGTACCTGCTCCATTGTGCTATGATCATTGCTCTAAAGTGGATCTTCAAAGTGAGGCTTGATGAGCATGGCGATGTATTAAAGAATAAGGCTAGATTGGTTGCAAAAGGATACCGTCAGGAGGAGGGTATTGACTTTGATGAATCATTTGCTCCTGTTGCTTGCATCGAGGCAATCAGAATCTTCTTGGCTAATGCTTCAAGTAAGAACATGGTAGTCTATCGATGGATGTAAAGTCGGCATTTCGAGCGGAGATCTTAAAGAAGTCGTCACGCCGACCAACTGAAGGCTTTGTGAATCGAGCATCCTACTCACGTTTATCGTTTGAAGAAGGCTCTTACGGTTTAAAGCAAGCTCCAAGGGCATGGTATGATCGCTATCAAAGTTTCTTCTATCTACTTGGATTCAAAGAAAGGAGCAGTTGATCCAACATTGTTCACCGTGAAGTCGAGCAAACATTTAATTCACGTTCAAATTTATGTTGATGATATCATATTTGCCTCGACCGACCCCAATGAGTGTGACCGATTTTCAAATGAAATGGGTTCGAATTTCAAATGTCAATGATGGGACAAATGTCATTTTCTTGGGATTACAAATTTCACAAAGTCCGAAGGCATTTTTATAAATCAATCTAAATATGCAAATGAGATTTTAAAGAAATTTGGATTTGATTCTAGTGACCTGTTGACATTCCCATGATTGAGCGTATTAAACTGGATGAGGACCACTCGAGGATCATGGTAGACCAAACGAAATATCGTAGCATGATCGGATCACGATGTACCTCACGGTCGATGACCGATATTCTATTAGTTGTATGCATGTGTGCTAGATACCGTGCTAAGCCTACCAAAAGCACCTTGAAGCGGTTAAACGGGTCTTCGGTACCTCAAGGAATCATCAACATGGGACTTTGGTACCGAAGGACACCGGTATGTCACTAACGACATATGCGGATATGAGATCATGCGGTGTCAACATACTCGTCAAGTACATCCGGAGGTGCTCGGTTTTTGGGTGATAAGCTTGTGAGTGGTCGTCAAAGAAGCAAATGAGTACTTCTATTTCCTACAGAGGTGAATACATAGCCATGTCATCATGTTGTGCTCAAATCCTTTGGATGAGATCTCATTAACCGATTATGGCTTTGAATTCAACAAAATCCCTCATCATCGTGATAATAAAAGTGCTATTGCTCTCTCATGCAACAATGTTCAGCACTCAAGAGCTAAGCATATTGACATTCGACATCATTTCATCGAGGAACAAGTGGAAAAAGGTGTGGTGGAACTCTACTTTGTGAGGACCGAATACCAATTAGCGACATCTTCACCAAAGCTCTTCCTAAGAACGTTTGAGTTTATCCTTCCACATCTTGGTCTAAAGAGTTTACAAGGAAACACTCAAGCGTCTTCAAGAGGAAGGCGAGGAGTAAAGGTCTTTCTTCATCTATATCCCGATATATTTATTCAAAAAACAAAATACAAAACTTGAAAAACCCAAAAAAAGAAAATATAAAAATTTAAAATCTTTAAAAACCATAAAAATTAGAAAATCTTGAAAAATTCCAAAAATATTGTTATTTTGTCATGTTTTTCCTTATTCGATATCATCTACGGACTTTGTGTTGACATTCAAAGAATGTCACTGATTTTTAGATGTTCTTCGAATGCACATAGTATTTGTTAAAAAAAAAAAAGGCGGAGAAAAATGGTGGTTTATTGTCATTTCAGGCAGTAACCCGTTTTTAAAGAAAGAACAGAGCCATGCTTTATCTTGTTTTTCAAATCTCATGCTCTGATTCTATAAAAACAGTTTCTTACTATCTAATGAAAACTAATTGGTTTGAAAAAATTACTCGGAATCTATTTTTGAAAATCATCAGAACTTAACGGTTGTCAAAAATATTTATCTCTCAATCAGCAACTTATGTCATTGATTGAGGGGGAGAATGATTTTTCAATTAAATTAAAAGTGTATTTTTTTCAAACAATGGTACCGGACCGTGGTTATTATTAAGTTTTCAAAAGATATTCAAGCATGTTTAATCCTTGGAGTCTAAAGTCTCAAAATTCGATCCCTATCAGTTAAAACGTCTTTCATAATCATGTCACAATTCTCCTTAAAAGCTTTCAAAATTAATTTAAATCTACAGAGATCACAATTCTCAAATGATTTGATAATTGTGATCGGGGGAGAATTTGTGATTTAAATTGGATTTAAACTGATAATTCGATAAATGGTTTTATAAGGATGTACAAGTTCTCCTCCCAGCATGTGACAAACGATTTCAAATTTTCCATGCACATGTTGAGGGGGAGCATCTACTTTAAACCTTAAATTATTGAAATGTGATTGAATTGTCTCTATGTGCAGGTTCTTTCTAATATGTGCAAAACCCTTTCAAACTTTGAGGCACATATTGAGGGGGAGCAAACCTTTGAAAACCTCATCCCTCCTCAAAATGTTATCTACTCAAATTGATTGAGAAGTGATGATGATCATTTTAGAAAATGTTAATCAAAAGATTGGACCTTTCATTCTTAATCTAACAAATTCCAAGATCTCTTCCCTCAATGTGCTAAACAATTTCTGAATTATATGCATATGTTGAGGGGGAGCATTTCTAAAATATCAAAACAATTGAGATACAAAATGCTTTGATTTTATATCACAAGTATCTTGATTGACTTTTCAAATGGTTTTCAATTGGTTTCAAGGCGGAAGAAATGTACCAAAAGACCGACCAACTTTACTTTATGCATGGTGATATAAGGATGATAAGGTTAGGTTGAGGTCCCATGATCACTGAATCGGCGGGATCTACCGAGGACAATCCACTAGATAGTGTATAAGTCCTTAGGTATGATGATAAAAGGAGAAAATGAGATATGGGAAGAGTGCGGATCGAGGCGAGCTAGTCTTGGAATATACCCAACAAGGTTCTAGTTATGAAGTCTCGGTAAGCAATCAAGGGGTGAAGAATGAAAAAGAATTGAATGTGAAAAGGGTGAAAATAAATAGTCCTCCATCTATTCAACCTTAGGGCGTAAACCGGGTTCAATTCATATGCTACTGATGGTAACATCGGTATTGAAGACAAGACGTCATGGACCCAGTGACGCGCTGCACTACAACTTCTCAAACCACTCAAGTTCCTCTAATAAAGGCTTGTTTCATTCTCACAGGGAACCCACATTATCTATCGACTTTCTCTTAGAGTTTGTTGATATTGAAGAAGGAGACCCTCTCCCTAGTCTCCGGCATAGGAACCAAATATGCACTATTGAGTCTAGAGCCACGAGATCATCATATAAATCTCTTTAGGACACTGTCAATGAAGACTCTCTGATTCACTCAATGTGGAAAGAGAGATTATATCTTATGCGTCCTTCGCATTATCCTTGTGGTATTGCCAGAACATCCGAGTGATATGCTAACATATTCACAATGAAGATGGAAAGCCTCGAGCCATCATCAAACAAGCTCTGGTGGGTGGCATGTGAGATCTATTCAATAGATCAACCATGTGACAACCGAACATAAACAATGGGATGATTCAATCATTGAATCAATCCGGATTCGAGTTATGGATTGGCGGATATCTTTGAAAACCGGTCGTTGTGCTTAAAACTCTTTTCTTTAGCACATCGATCGTGTACATATTTCTCAAAATAAAAGGTGGTTATGATTGATAATTGATTTTCATTAAAACCTTCATTGTATTGCAAAACAATTTCTATTGAGCGATACACGATTATTTATCAAATATCTTTTATCAATCGGTGAATCTCATTTATTTGGTTCACTCACTCCGTGTTGTCTTCTTTGAGACGTTCGGTTTGAGAACGACTAGAGCAGTGCGAAACCCGTCAAGGAAATTCTTCGAATTATACCGATCACAGCAAGACATGTAATCGATCAATCTGGGAAGTGGGCCATGTACCTCAATTCAACAAAAGTGATCAAAGACACTTTCGTGCATTTTGTTGCTAACTGTTGTATTCAAGTACGCCCGACGTTTGCAGCTGATCAAAATGAAGCGGTCAATCCATAGCCGCATGCTCATACAACTCATTCATCTCCAAAGATATCATGATTAGTGCATCAATGACTCTGATATTTTCACTCCATGCTTCTGCTACGCTGCTGCCAATATCATGAATCAACGAAAGCTTCCGCTACTCTGATGAGAATATATCATGATCTAGAATGTGAGCATGTCGGTCCAAAAAGTCACAACATCACATAATACCAACACCACAAAGGAAGAGTCAGAGATTTAATATGACTGATGATCTCAAAGCAGGCTCAGCAATCATTATCACGTGAAATGATTAACCAAACATGCAATGTGAAGAATCAATGACTACGAGCTTTAGAGCAAAGAACTTATTCAAGAATTCTAGAGCTATCCAATGTAACATCTGTTTGTATTCATTGTAAATTGAGGTGACCTCCCTTAGGGGGAGATTGTTAGGAATTAGAAAATTCAGTCGTTAAAGAGTAAGTCACCTTAAGTATAAGTATTCGATAGAACGCTCGTAGTCATAGTTATGTTATGTTAGTAAGTGGTTTGTTAAGTAACACCGTGGAGGACGGACGGGTCTTTACCCACTGTATGCCTGATCCACAGCCCGTAGGTGGCGTTTATTTGTAAGACACTATAAATACCCTCTACCTCCCAAGGTAAAGGGTTGGAGCTTCAATACCATTTTTCTTTGTTTCACAAAGTTCCCAACTCTCTTCCCTTTCTCTCTCTAAAACTTTCTCTCTCTAAACATTCTTGAACGCCCCACTTTGATCATGATTTAGTGTGATTGTGAAATCCTATATCTTACAGAATGTAAATGAAAACAATGAAACTAAAAGCAGGAAATTAAATGGTAACACTTTTTCTAAAGACAATGAAAAAATGGAAAATTAATTCTGTGGTAAATGAGGGCTTTTATAAGCTGCTGCCAAGGCTTTGGGATGGGAGGAAGAATCTTGATCATCTAATCTCCACCTTTGATCAATCCTTCTTGTCATCACATTCATTCTTGGCCGTTTGATCAGATGGATGATGTGTAGCATCCAATGAAAAGCCTCAAATTGACACCTTGGCAATCCTCAGTGCATACTCTCGACAAGGTGTCGGATCTTCTAGAAGCCACTTAAGTGATGTGAATTTGATGGGACATGTGGGTAATTTGGGGATGATGGGAGTGAAACAGTAAAAGTGGGTTTAACCATGGGTTTTGGCGCGTCTCTGTATTGGGGTTTTTTTATTATTAGTTTGACTTTTGAGTGTGGACTTTGACCGTGGGATGGAAGGGATCACAAAGGGATTTGATTATTTCTGGTTGGGTTGGGCTTTTTGATTGGATAATGGACTTGGTTTATTTGTATATCCGAATTTTAACACTTAGGACCATTAATGTAAAAATTGTAAATCCATGGGACCATGAGTGTAATATGTGAAATGATAAGGGTAAATTTGGGTAAATGGGTAAGTGAGATTTATGAGGGGTGAAATGGTTATTTTTGGAAAATTGATGGTAGAAGTTGTAAATTATGAAAAGTTGAGGGTGTATTGTGTAAATGTGGGAAAGTGAAGGTGATGATGTGAAAAACTCCCAATCTTAATCCGAAAATCCGTAATTTACACTTTTCATCATCCAAATCCTATAAAACTGCATCCCAGCATCGGCTTTTGCTCTCTTCTCATTCTCGTGCTCGGTTTTCTTCGGTTTCGGCTTTCTTTTGTCTGTTTTGTCATATCCGTACCTGCACATGCATACACTCAAGAAACCAACAAATATTAGACATAAACGACTCTTTCTTGGTTATTTTGGTAAAGAAATGGTATGTGTTTTAGCACATACCACGGACCAAGCTAGTAATTGGCTTGAGCGACTTCCCACTGGATCCATCTCAAGTTGGGATGATCTCACCACTTGTTTCCTCGCCCAATTTTCCCACCGGGGAGAACTACCAAACTAAGGAACGACATCTTGATGTTCTAACAATGTCAAGGCGAAACTCTCTACAAGGCGTGGACTCGATTCAAGGACTTGCTCCATAAGTCCCTCATCACGGCATCGATCTTTGGCTTCAAGTCCAAATATTTTACGATCGTGTCAATCCCTCCACTCGACAAAACATTGATTATGCCACCAGTAGAAGGCTGAGTAACCTCGATGTTGAAACATGTTGGGAAGTCATCGAGGAGTGATAACATCAAATAGTCCTGAATATTAAGTGTCAATTTCCCCCAATAATGCTCGTTATTTATATCATTTATATGGATTTACGCTTGTTTTCCATTGTTTTCCACTTTCAGGTAAATTACGAGCATTGGAGCTAAAGAGACGCGGAAATGGAAACATAACTAAAGATTGTTGGGAATAATCCGTTACCACGGATAGTTGTGGTTTACATCGCTGAATTAACACTAGCGGTGGAAACATATTCCCACCGCCAAGATTTTGTTACCATTGCTATCAGTTTATGTTTAGTTAAACGCGTCTAGATAAGTATAGAATAGATCTTGTGTATATTCTATTATGTTAGCTTTATACTTATCTTGTAAAGGACTCCTTGTTGTATAAAGGAGGTCCTAGGTCATTGTCTTAGGTACTTGTTAATTTTACGATTACTACAAGAGCTTCAGGTGTAACCCTAGTGATAAGCTAAGATCACTCGTATTATTCATCAATAATATTGGAGCTTAAGTTTTGTGTTTAATCTGTGTTTACTTACAATACATCATATAATCCATCTTCTAAGTATTACTAAGTAAATTTCGCGTGCTTAATAATATCATACAAAATATCATTGACACAAGGAGTGTGTCTAGATCCATCAAGTGGTATCAGAGCCTGTTTTATGTATTACTCACAAGAGCTTCAAGGTGTAACCCTAGTTATCTTCAAGATTTATCACAAGAGCTTGTTTTACGTATTACTCACAAGAGCTTCAAGATTTATCACAGTATTCCTATTTGAAGAAGTTACTGGTAACTCTCTCTCTCGACATTACTGTAACTATTGCGTGACCACGAATACCAACTTATCAAGAGGTTACGGCATAACTCTTCCCAAAGGTTACGACGTAACTCCATTAGGTCAAAAGAGGTTCCACGCCGATACTTACGCAGAACTCACCGCATCACTTACGGCGTAACCAGTTTATTGAAGACTACTACGTAACCACTAATAAGGTTACGCCGTAACTAGCGAGATCTAGTGCATTTACGAAGAAATAGAAGGTTACTACGTAACTCCTATTTTGGTTACTACCGTAACCCAAACTCCGCCTATAAATACCCTCACAATTCCAAAGATTTCTAATCATCCCATTCCACATACAACACTGAGAACGTGGGAAAAAGCTCAAGGCAGGTCTAGAGGAGCATACTGAAGTCGTTTCCAAGGAAGAAGTCGCCCATTAAGATAAGCTTTAGCGTTTATATTTCTTTTACTTTCAATTCATGTATTTCGTACTTTGAATATTGAATTGATTTGCATGATTAATATGAGATGCTAAGCACCCTTAGGTGCTAGCCTAGTTATGATTCCTTAATTATTTTTTTCGTTTACCTTTACTTCCGCACAATTATTTCTAAGTGTATGCATGCATAGTTCATTGGTAGTCACCCTTGGTTCGGTAGTTTTGAATGGCGGTGAGGCCAATTGCTAGGAGATATGACCAACTGACCCTAGGTGAGCGGATCGAGACGGAAGGGTAAGATATGACCAATGAAGACCCTTTCTACTTGTGCGATTTGACCAACTGATCACCTATCGTTTCGATGAACTTAAGAATTGGGGTGTAGTGTCTAAGTTCCTAACGACAGGGCACTCACTATTTTGAATCTAGCATGTAGCGGTACTTAATGACTTGGCTTAGGGACCGGGAACAACGGGACTTATGATGGTGCTGATTTCTCTGTGGTGGCATCTTTTCGATAGGTTAGGCGAATTGACCAAATGTTGTCCTTTCGAATTGACCCCACCTAAAGTAATTGGAAGTAGGTAGCGTAGACATAACTAGCTAGGAGGATTGACTAGGTTAGCACCACTATTCCTCTATTGATTTCCCTTTATCCATTTATCGCTTTTCTTTCATTACGCATTAGTAGTTTAATTAATTAAATCTATCGAAACAATTATTATTTTGTGACACTAGACCGAGTAATAATCCAACACATAGCTCTTGGGATGACCTCGGCTTTACCATTTACTACACTACACGCGACGGGTACACCGCCTGTTAGTGGATTAGGGTGACCATAGGTATAGCGAGACACTATAAATATTAAGACATGGTCAAGAAACTTGCATCAAGTTTTTGGCGCCACGGGAGATATTTTAGGATTTCATATTAAGTCTGTTTTTAATTTTCTTTTGATAATTTCGGGATACAAGACTCGCAGACTTGAGGCCTTTTCTCGCCACCCATTCGATGTTGGAGAAGCAATTTCATAGAAGGAAAATCTATTCTCGGTTCCTATTCACAACATCTTCTCATTTCTGAATCGGACCCGATCGAGATTAGAACCGGAAGTCATCAATGAAAATAATATCGATGACTTAACTATGGAGCGATATTTAGAGCGACCAAATAAGAGCCGCCAACGAAGCTTCACTCAAGACTCGACACTAAAAATACTCGATTCCGGATCATATTATTCGAGAGTTGCATGAACTTGAGTTTTGGAAGCGAAGATGAGGACGCTCGAATCACGTGAAGAAGTTCTCCACTTATCTTCTTTTCAACATCGAGGTACTCCGAGCTATTCGATCGACGCAAGGATTTTCCTATGACTCTCTGCGGGGAGCAAAAGATGGTATAAAACTCCCTCACGATTGTAAAGGAGAATGGGGGTAAACTTAGAAAAAAATTTGTCCTACAATTCTGCCCTCCTTAAAAAATGGCCAAGCTTCTTGGGAAAATTTATCAATTCATTCATATTGGAGAAGAAATGCTTTACCAAGCATGGGAAAGATTTAACGAGCTTCTCTATCGATGTCCTTCCCATGATTTAAATAAACATCAGATCGTATACGTCTTTTATCGTGGGATTAATGCGCGAACACGAGAACTTCTTGATTCACCAAGACCTATTCCTAGCATGACTCCTGATCAAGCCCTGGAATGTATTCAATGAATTTTTGAACATTGCTACAAGTGGCACATGAATACAGGGTATGGACCTAGAGACGATTTTGATCACAAGGTAATGAAAGCGATAACAAAGCAAGAATACAATTACGGGGAAATTTTTGAGAAAAAAAGGTTAGAAAGAGAAGTCAAGCATGCAAAGTTGAAAAGGTTAAGAGTGTGTTTGGAACCAAAACCGGAGCGATCTTGATAGAAAAATTCTCGACCACATCAAGGAATCAAGAGAGCGAGATGATAGGATTGAAAATTGATGAGGACATTCGTGGACAATACAATTTCTCTCTCAAAATGCACGATGATAGGATTAAAAGATTGGAAAAGAGTGTTAGTTCATGTTCGAAGCTATCTCGATTATTTAGCGACCAAGGAGGAAGAAGTTGTCCCTGTAGAAACTATCCTCGAAGAACCTTTGACCTTTTCGGAAAAATTTAAGCGACAAATCGGCATAGAGACAATCACTACGGACCAAAATTTGGCCGGTAAACCCTCCTACTAATTATTCTCGTTAATACTAATCGTCATGATGTTGCTTGCAGAATTAAGTTATGATGAGACCATTCTCTCAACGAAAGATGCTCCAGTTTTGAGGAACGAGCTACCGCATAAGGAAAAAGATCCGGGATGCTTTACTCTCCCTTGCTATATCGGAGTCTAAACATGTGTAATGCCCTAGCGAGATCTTGGGCTAGTATTAACATAATGCCTCGTTCGATGTTTTTGCGTGTGGAATTGGTAACTTAAAGCCGCCAAGATGAAAATTGAAATGGTGATCGATCTATGCAATCGCCATTAGGAATTGTTGAAAATGTGTTGGTATAGATTAAGAAATTCCTTTTCCGAGAGATTTTGTGATTCTTGAAATTTCGGAAGACAACAGAGTTCGGTCATCTTAGGAAGACCCATCTTGGCCCTTTGCTCACACTAAGGTGGATGTCTTTTGGAAAATTGACTCTTAAAGCTAATGGAGAAATTGCCACTTTCGGTCCTAATGAACATTTGTCTTCCCGAAAAGGTATGTGCAATTGACCCGTAGGCAATTTTGGTGAAGCTTTAGAAAAATTTCTTAGCGACCCCGGACCCTGGAGAGTTTGACTCGGGGAAAGATTTTGATGTTTTCGTGAATTTTGAGGAAGATGACTTAGGATTAAGTGCTGAAGACCTCTCAAGTGATGTCGATGTTAGGAATTAGAAAATTCCATGTTAAAGTGTCGGTCACCCCAATTATGATCTAGCATAAGTTAGCTTGTAGACGATGTCGTTATTTGTCGTTGTTTCGTTATTTATCGGTTTATTAGTTAGTTATTAGTTTAGTTTAGCGTAGTGTTTCACCGTGGAGGAAGGACGGGTCTTTACCCATTGTATCCACGATCCACAGCCGATAGGAGGTCGTTATTTTTGTAGTATAAATACCCCTTCCATCCATGGAAGGTGGTGCTTCTCATAATCTAATATTCAATTTTTTGTGTAAACCTCTAGCAAGAACACCTCTCTCTACTTTCTCTCTAAAATGGAAAACATGTATTTTGATCTCCAAGACCACCGAATCATCAAACACATAAATATTGGATCCTAACAATTGGTACGAGCCAAGGTTATTGTGTTGTGTTGATTTTTGTGGTTTTGTACCTGTTAAATCTGTTTTGGTAGTTTTGATGGGCAAAAATCATTTTCGAGTATTGTGCATAACAGTTTGAGCACTTTGTGTATCCTTTTCTTTGGTCACAAAATGTTTTCTTTATGTTACTAATGGTTTTATCCTCTGTTGTGTATCTCAAATGGTTAAAGCGGTTTGTGGTCAATTTCTTGTTAGCGAGTTGGGCAAACTGGGTCTTATTAATCTGGTCAAGTTCTTGGTATCAAATGTTTGGTCAATTGTTTAGTTTCTGTCTTGGTCAAAACTGTGGTCAAACGGGTAAAAGGTGCAGGTTTTGTCACTTTTTCTGGGTTCCTTTGAATATGGTCGGAAAACTTAATCGGAATAACTCGCCAGAAAAACTAATAATCTTGATAGCGAGTTGCTTGTACGTTAGCGAGTTGTTTTGAAAAATGTTAGCTACTTGTCTTTACAAGTTAGCGAGTTGTTTTGAAAATTGTTAGCGAGTTGACAAACCTTTATTTCTGCTAGCGACTTGAATAAAGTGTCCAGATGCAATGTAACTGTAATAGCGACTTGAGTTACAAAATGAATTGGTAGCGACTTGATATTTATCAAGTAGCGAGTTGGTGTGATAAATGAGGGTGGCGACTTGCTTTGAAAATCTTTGGTTAGCGACTTGACTTAAAGATCTAACGACTTGCTTTGAAAAAAAAACTGCTAGCGACTTAATGTGTTTGAATGTTAGCGACTTGTATAAAAAGAACCTAGCGACTTGGCAGACAAAACATGTTGAAAAAGAAAGACTAAATGACTTGGACAGAAAGGAAGAAGGAGAAGTAAGACCTCGACCACATATACCACTAGACCACGACATCAACAACATAAACCATAACATCAAGATTCAAGACTCATACACTATATTAAACCATTTCAAGACTCATCACAAATCGTCCTTTTGGAACTCATAACTGTTGGTAACGCAAGATCTCATTTCTCATCAAGGATTTGAAATATTTCTCAAGACCTTTATTAGATCCTTACTACCCTTATAATGATTTCATCACTGATCTTGACTCACTCACATTCGGAATCAGAAAAACAAAAAGATCTCAGTAACGAGTTCAAATCATTCAATAGACCTTTTTGTTGAACCCTTATCATCACAGATCCATGTTTTAATGAAAATATCCTAATATAATGAAGAAATATCAAAACCATTTGGGGTTTCATCTTTCTTCTTTATTCGGTTATAAAGATATAATCAAACGGGACTAAAAGGTGATCTCGCTTAGTCATTTTGTGGTTCTCATAAGTTATATCCAAGACTTTCAAGAGTCTTATACACGAAATGAATTACATCACGATCCATATACAAAGAGCGAAATAAATTGATCTCGACTTGATATTCGTGTGACATACAAGTTATATCTAGACTCATAGGTCCATAAACACGGTAGTTACCATCATTGATCTAACTTGGTGTTAATATACTGAATTAAACAAATGATTTTAACAATATTGTTATATCATTTGTTTGGCTCGTTATGACTATGACAACAAATGAAAATGATTAAACCTACAGGTGTTCCTTGTCATGTTCTTGAAACCAAATATTTGCTCTTCATAATCACCATCCACATGGCGTTATTGACAAGTTCAAGCCATCCCTGTGGCGAACTTAGTTTGTTGAAGGCGTTTTATTGGGACGACATACTTGTGATTTGTGGTGTTCGGTTTATATGGAGGTGTACTGATTTGGTTATTAGGGTTGGAGGGTTTGAGGATCTATTTAGATGGAAGTGTTAATGAGTGAGATTCGATCTTGATTTTTTGTGTGGAGCATTATTATCAGATGGAGGCTGAACAATATGGAGTGTTATTAGGGTTGACTGTATGTGTAAGTGTTGGGATTGTGAGTGATTAGGGTTAAGAGTGGATGAGGTTGTTTTAAATACCCCGTGAAATTAGGTCACCTCATAATGTGGATCGTGTGATATTATTACCATTTGTGCTGTTGTCAATGATGGGCCGAATTTTAGCTTCATGGGTAGTTTGATATGTTATGGGCCTAACGAGTTCTATGGTTAGATGTTGGGCCATGTATGATATTGACTTATGAACCGGGCATGTATGTGAATTGTGGTTAACGAATATTTTTGAATATGTGATATTATGTTTGAACTTGACATTTGGATTTTAATTATTGAATCGGATTGATCTTATTTTGGATTATCAGTTTGGTAAGTGGATCTAATCTCATGGGCTAGAGAAACTATCTTATGAACCGTATATTGTGACCGAGTTTTGGACCGTTAATTACTTTGAGTGTGATTTTTGAAATGGATATTGAGCTTTTATGAGATTGGACAATATGAGATTTGGTAAAGTGATTTGACGATGTGTGTTGAGACTTTGTGATTTGATGATAAAAGTGTTGGTGTGATGATGAGATTCGTTGTGCTATACTATTTGATACTTTGGTTTATACGCTTTCACAGAGGATATTATGTCATGGCCTGAGGTGTTTATTGGAACTAAGTTGACTACAGGGTTGTTTATACGGTATTTCTTATTTGGATTTGAAGTGAGATTTTTCTTGTTGAGGATACGTCAAGAAGTTTTGTACTTTGGGTACACCGTTTCTTCTTCACAAGGATTAGTACAAGCTTAAGTAGCAAATCTGGGGAATTCTTCTTCATGATCAAAAATGGTATATCGGGTTTACTTAGCCATGTGGTCACGACATTAGGTGACAGAATATGTGAAAGATGTGTTTACCAAAATGTTTATTGGATGGTTGATGATAATGTTGATGTTGGTTAATGAGCCTCGATGAACATTG
This sequence comes from Chrysanthemum lavandulifolium, assembly GCA_022545495.1. Taxonomy (NCBI): domain Eukaryota; kingdom Viridiplantae; phylum Streptophyta; class Magnoliopsida; order Asterales; family Asteraceae; genus Chrysanthemum; species Chrysanthemum lavandulifolium. The sequence continues at coordinate 186,346,499 of CM040239.1, read as the reverse complement.
CATGTTCCCTAAAAGCAGATATTCACGAAACCAAAGTTGTCATAACATATTCAAGCTAACATTGTTTACGGTTTTGTCTTGATTTTGTAAAATCCATGAAAGAACCTATTTCTCGGTTTAAATCATAGACTTGTAAAATCCGTAACTATGGAAACATCTGGTTAAAGTAAAGTGCATTTCGGAGCTATCTTACGGTTTATTCTGTTTTGTAAAATCCATGAAAGAATCTATTTCTCGGTTTAAACCATGGAATTGTAAAATCCCGTAATGATGGAACCATCCTGGAGAAAAGGAAAGTGCATTTCAAGATCTTATCTGATGTTGGTGCTACGGTTTCTGCTTCAAAGAAGGGATAAAAGGGCGTACTTCATAATTTGGATGTGTGTTTGGATTTTCGTCATGACAGTTTGGTTATTACTTGGTTTTACGGGGTGATGTGCTTATACCATGGTCGGGATGAAACCATTATTAAAGTTCATTTAAATGTCAAAGAAGGCTAGATTTGAGCGATTCGGAAGATGTGACAACGGCGTTAATTGATATTATTTATTTGAGGTTGAAGTGAAATATCACGGGCGAGTGTACTTAGTATCGAAGGTATCGGGGATGGATGGATGAAGATTCTTCATGATCCTTGTTCGAGCTTATTATCAAAAGCGAAGACTTGGAAATCTAGTTATTGTTGGGTGGCTTTTACCTTTTCTTTTACCACTTGGGGAATTGGGCTCTTACCACTTCAAAATAACTATCACTTTAAGGAGTTACATTGTAGTGCTCGATGTCACATTCAATTGTGGATTTTCAAGAGGTGATGTCGTCTATTACTTGATGGTTGGTTGGTTGAAGAGTATAGAGTACTTAGAGATTCATATGGGCATGAAGTCTCGTCACCGCTCTTTGTTACATATGTGCAACTTTAAGTCACGAGTTCGGGTTTGTTTACTTCAGGGTCAAATTCATCATATTGGTTTATCTCCATCAGCTGTCACTTCTAAGAGCCTACTGAATGATAATGGTGATTACATGTTTTGCCAAGAGATGATGAAAAGAGAGAGATTATGACGTATGAACACATCAGTTCATGCCTCATTCTCTAAAGAAAAGAAATGTGTACGTTTGGTCGCATTATCTTATAAAGAAGAGAAATCTTCTTATGACGTATGAACAACTCGGTTCATGCCTCGTACTCTAAAGAAAAGAAATGTATGCGTTTCGATGTCGCATTATCTTTGAAAGAAGAGAAATCTTCTTATGACGTATGAACACAACAGTTCATGCCTCGTTCTCCAAAGAAAAGAAAAGTGTGCGTGTCGATGCGCTTTATCTTACGAAGAAGAGAAATCTTCTCTATTATGACCATTCTCATCAACATGCTTCATACTTTTCCATGCGCTTGGTCTTCAAGTGAACCGGCTACCAGTAGATTGTTTTCTCATTCCACTTGCTCGATTATAATGAAGATGGCGACATCACGTGCTTATTTTGCGGGGAGAAGTGTGAATAGAACATTTGGATGATTTTCACTTATTTAATCAAGAATGGCATCTCCGTATGCAATTCTTGAGGGGAGAAGAAGTGTGAATTTTGGCATGATTGATTAATATTTGAGAATATATGGTCAAACGGCTCTAAACTCATGTAAGAACCGAGCTTCTTCTTATCGGATCATCTTTACATGGAGTTTCTTCTAAGAGTCGTTGGTTGACATCTTCACAAGATTGATGAGTTTATCGACAAAGTGCTTCCGGTTAATGCTTCACGTATACATCAACATGATGATTCGAACAATCTCTGTTCTTGTTTGATGTGATTGGTAGTTTGGTGTTACCATCTTGTGTGTTCGTTGTGGCACGATTCTTGATTTCCTTGATGAACATCTTTCTGTTCTTGTTTGATTGGGAGGATTTTAGTTAAGGGGATTTGCAAGATGTAAGTTAATTAGGATGCTTTTGGTGGGATGCTATTTGGTGTGAGTTGAAGATGTTAACTATCTATTCCCTTAATTGGACAATCTTGAAGAAGGTCGAGTCTTTAGCGGAGGATCGGTTCTACATTTTTGACACAAGTTGATTACTTGAGCATGTTAGAAGACTAAAGGCGTGTTGCATTTGATAATCGGGCTTAAGAATTTGAGTTGAAGACTTCTTCTTAATTCAAGCATTCATCATAAAGATTGTCGGTTTAGGGAGATGCACTAATTGTTTGGGGAATGTAATATGCTTGAAGCATAAATTTAATCCCCAATTAGACTTGCTACACATTATTTGACATGTTGATTCTCACAGAGACTTCAAGCGATCTTCTCAACAAATTTCAAGTATTTGGGCATTCAAAGAGTTACTATGTTCTTTGATTACAAGTATCAAAACCGAGAAGGGGTAAGGAGACAAGCATCTAAACACAAAGCGAGTAAACTTGATGAACTTAATACTTCTAAGTAATTGAAGATATCCGGGAAGACAAATGTTATTACTGCAGAGAAATTCAAGGTTTGACTCATGGCGAGTAAACTTGATGAACTTAATTCTTCTAAGTGATTGAAGGTATCCGGGAAAACAAATGTCATGACCATGAGAGAAACTCAGGTTTTACTCATCAAGGCTTTTAGTATTCTTATTCCAACTATGTGGGGAAGCGATGTTAGAGAATGTTTCGAAGATATAAGAGGTACATTGGTGTGTGATGATCTCGATGTTATCTCAATCATCGGGGAGAGAATTGTGTACATTGGGGATGCTCAATTTGTTTTACTTGAGGGCTTAATGTGATTCGAGATATAATCACTTATTCCGGTGTTGACATCCATGAGATTGTCACCCGAGAGATAATCGATGATTCGGCTGCTTCTTCAATGTTATCGTTGTTATCTCTTTGGGGAATGTGTGTACTTGGTCCTTGAGCTTCATACACGATCATCGGGGCGAAAGCCATTGTTTACCACAAACATTGGGGAGGTGTTTTCCTTAGGGCATGATGTGTATTCGGGAGAGTTCTTGGATATTGGTGTACTTGGGTTCTTGAGCTTCATACACATTCATCAAGGACGAAAGATGTGAACATTGGGAGTTGTTCTTCATTACCCTCATGATGTGTATTTGGGAGAGTTCTTGAGCATTATACAAAGAGGCCGGCGCATCAATTCAACTACGTGGGGAATTGTTCTCTTGACACCTTTTGGAATGGATCGCTTGAGACGTCGGTTGAAAAGGAAATTTGAGAAGATTGTTTTATGTGTGGGATGATACGATCTTTGTTCTTCTTGTTGATGATATAACCTCGAGCGAAGAATCTCGGTGATTATTCTTGAAAGGAGCGGTGGATTTATGATAATGGTGTGCTTTCTGCACTGGAGAAAGCAAGCTTGAAATAGAGCTTGAAACGCTTTCGGCTATAGGATTTTCGGTTTGGGGGCGCCAAAGTCTCACTTTCGGATGGTTCAATTTCTTTCTTCAATGCAAGAGCCTTGGAAGCTTTGGTGGTGAAAGTTTTAGGGATGATGACTTCTATCTTCTACTGACGTCTTTGCTTGATATCCTTATCTCGGTACTCGTATCATCATCTTCTTAAACTATATCATCTATTCTATCCTTGTAAATATTTATTCGAAAAACAAAATACAAAAATATAAAACCAACAAAACAAAATAGAAAATTATAAAACCAACAAAAGAAAATAGAAAACTATAAAATCTTCAAAACCCATAAAAATCGAGAAAATTTCAAAAGACCAAAATATTGCTTTTCTTAGACATGTCTTACGGTATCGATAACATCTACGGTCTTAGAAATGTCATTCAATAATGGCACGGGACCATAGATGAAGTTCGAGCGAGGAGGTGTAAATATTCTTTTCTAAACATGTCTCAAACTATGGCTTGCGATTATTTCAGATTGTAACCCGCTAAAACCATGGCTTGCTATTATTTACGATGCAACAATGGCTTGCTATTCTTCTAATAGCAAATGGAAGGAAAGTGCTACGCTTAAACCTATTTTCAAATATTTCGTGCACTTATCCTAAAACAAATTTTGAGGAAAGTATGTCGAAGGATCATTGTTCCTACACAAATGTTTTTCCGTCTATAATTCTTGAGAAAAATATTTGTTGTTTTAAAAAAATGGTGGTAAATGAGTTGCTTTAACAACAATCGGTTTGAGTTTTTATTAAATCGCAAACTCGATCAATGACTTGACACTTTTAAACTTTTCACAAATTGAGTCATTGATTGAGGGGATAATGTTTTCAAATCTATATCATCTAACGGGCTTTCTTAATTATCCTAATATGCTTAATTAAAAATGATGTTAACCTATGTTGAAGGACTAGGTGTCTAGGATATGATTGCTAGGATTAGATGATTAGAGTTTGATGTACACATTATTCCATACATATACATGATCCGATTGATATGTTGGATTGACTTTTATTAGTCGATTGTTGTTTGGGTGTTGTCGACCACCATATATTTGTATGTGTGTTCACTAACATATGCGGTATATTGGTATATAAGAATGTTCCGATCCGGATCCCACAATTGAACATGATTGGATGCCGAAGGAAAGGGTAACGATATCTTGGGTTGACAAATGAAGAAGCGGAGCTTAATTGGACTTCAATGGAGAGTTGGCATAAATGCAGCGAAAGAGGTCTCCTTGCATCGAAGATGGTTTTCTTCTAAGTGATTGAAGAAGCGGAGCTTAATTGACCTCGGTTGGCATTCAAAATGCAACGTAAGAAGAAGTCTCACTTGCATTTGAGACGGTTTTCTTCCAACCCTCGGCAACAACAACGGAAGCTTCTCAACCACTAACGTATCTTTGTGCGGGATACCATTTTTAAAAACAATTTTGAATAAATTGATTAAATTGTTTTGAAAATGGAAAAATATTGTTTTGAAAATATATTGGACTAAATTTTGAAAATCACCGGACTTCATTTTATCAAAACCTAAGTCACTCAATTATTGACTTACATCATGGATTGAGGGGAGAGTGATTTAAAATAAAATATTTTCAAACAATATTGCTTCATAAAAGTCCGTTTGTACGCTAAAAAGTGGTGATCTAAAGATTTAATGTTATGTCATGGTATGGTTTTCTTTAGAATCAAGGTCTTCAAAATGAAATTTTTACATTCTTGTTTGATTGTGAAATTGTTTTATTTTACTTAAAGATCTCTTAAAAACTATCATACGACACTAACAATCTTTAATGTCTTAAAATGGTCCTTATCTATCATCTTTCAAAATTGAATCTTGCCACGTCTTTCCCCAAATTTTTCTAAATGATTTAATCGGTTGGGATCACAAATCTCAAATGGTTTGATATTTCGATCGGGGTAGAGATCGTGTTTTAAATCTCAAATCTCATTTTAAATGGAATTGGTTTTAGTCCTTTAAAGGCACTCTGCCTCCATGTGCCAAACGATTTCAATATACATAATGCACATGTTGAGGAGGAGGATTTATCCAAAACCGGATGAGTATTTAAACAAGGCCACATATTCTCCCATGTTTTCTAAACCTAATTAAATCACTTGGGATCCAAAATCTCAAAGGGTTTGATATTTTTGATCGGGGAGAATTTGTGATTTAATAATGAAATTTGATAAAGGTGATCGTTTGGATTCAATTATGCAGTTCGCTTCTCGTATGTGCTAAGCGCTTTCGAATCTCGAAGCACATATTGAGGGGAGCAAAACCATCGAGTACAAAAGTTTTTTAAAAAGAGATTATAAAGTACCTTGATTGTGTTTTCAAATGGTTTCTTAATGGATTTTGTGATTGTGGATGTGCTTCAAAAGAACTCTTGCCTCTATGTGATTAAAATGATTTCAAATATCCTATGCACATATTGAGGGGAATTTTACCAAGAAAATCAAATGGCTTTTCCATGGAAATTGATCAAGAAATTATTTCAAAGAAATTATTTCAAAGAACTCTTGCCTCCATGTGCTAAACAATTTCAAATCATATGCACATGTTGAGGGAGCATTTTCTAAATGATCAAAACTATTAAGGTACAAAATGCTTTGATCTCGTATCACAAGTACCTTGATTGTTTTCCAAATGATTTTTCAATTGGTTTCATGAAGAATGAACAATACCAAAAGACCGACTAATTTACTTTATGCATGGTGTTATAAGGATGGTTAGGTTAGGTATTCGTTCCCACGATCCGCTGAGCCGGAGGGATCTACCGGGACAATCCACTAGATAGTGTAGAGTCCTTAGGTATATTGAAAAAGGAGAAAAGTGAGAATGGGAAGAGTGCGGGCCGAGGCCGAGCTAGTCTTGGAATAAACCCAACAAGGTTCTAGTTATGAAGTCTCGGTAAGCTTGAAGGGGTTGAAGAATGAAAAGAAATGAATGATAAAAGGGTGAAAAGAAATAGCCCTCCATTAATTCAACCTTAGAGCGAAACCGGGTTCAATTCATATGCTCTTGGTGGTTACTAAGGTAACTTGGTATTGAAGACAAGACATCATGGACCCGATGATGCACGCACTAAACTTCCCAAACCACTCAAGTTCCTCTTAAAGGGCTTGTTTCATTCTCACGGGAACCGACATTATCTATCGACTTTCTCTTAGAGATTGTTGATATTGAAGAAGGAGACCTCTCCTAGTCTCGACACAGAACCAAAAATGCACTATTGAGTCTAGAGCCAAGAGATCATCCACAAATCTCGTTAGGACACTTATCAATGAAGACTTCTCATTTCACACAATGTGGAAAGTAAGATATATATCAAGAGTCCTCGCATTATCCTTGTGGTATTGCGGAACATCCGAGTGATGTGTAAAGTATTCACAATGAAGATGGAAATCCTTACGGAGCCAACATCAAACAAGCTCTTGGTAGGTGGCATGTGTGATCTATTATATGGATCAAGCTTGTGACAAGCGGATAGAAACGATGGGGAGATTCAATCTTGAATCAACCTTGGTCGAGAATGGAATTGGCGAATACTTTTGGAAAAACCGTTCGATGTGCAAATCTTCTTTTCTCTAGCACGTCGAATGTGTACTTATGTTTTCAAATTCAAAAAGTATCTCGATTGAAAAATACTTTTAGAAAAACCGTTCGATGTGCGAATCTCTTCTTTTGCTAGCACGTCGAATGTGTACTCATTTTCTAATACAAAAAGTATTTTGATTGAAAATTGATCTTTCTCATAAAACCTTCGTTGTATTGTAAAACTCTTTCTTCAAGCAATACGCGATTGTTTTCAAATCATTTTCATCAATCGGTGAATCTCAATTCATTGGTTCACTCACTCCGTGTTGTCTTCTTTGAGGCGTTCGGTTTGAGAACGGCTAGAATAGTGCGAAACCACGTCAAGGAGATTCTTAGGAATCCTACGATCACAGGCGGTGCTTGTCTTGATCAGCGGGGAACCGTGGGCGTGTACCTCAATTCGGTGAAAGTGATCAAAGACACTTTCGTGTGTTTTATTGCTAGCTGTTGTTTGCGGTACATTTGACGATTGCGGTGATCGAATTGAGAAGTCAATTCAAAGCCGCATGTTCACGGCAACCACACTTAATTTGAAGAAATCATGACCGGTGCATATCTACATAACACGGTTCGATATTTCATACTATGCTTATGCTTCTGCTGCAAATATCATGAACCGATGAAGGCTTCCGCTACTACGATGGAAAGATGTCATGATTCAAAAGTGTGAGCATGTCGGTCAAAAGTCACAACTTCACATGATGGCAACACAATAATGGATGATCCGGAGATTTAATGTGGTGATGATCTCAATGAAAGCTCGAAGATCATCAAAGATGTGGATCAATTCAAAGACCTCCACTTAAAGTACTAATCTATCACGGACTTTGAAGAATCATTGCTTAAGCACAAAGATTGCGAGAATTGAAGAATTGAAGTCTACGAGCTCAAGAACAAAGTCAAAGATAGAATGCTAGGAAGCAAAATGTATTTCATGGGGTGACCTCCCTAGGGGAGATTGTTAGGAATTAGAAAATTCCATGTTAAAGTGTCGGTCACCCCAATTATGATCTAGCATAAGTTAGCTCGTAGACGTGTCGTTAATCGTTAGTTCGTTATTTATCAGTTTATTAGTTAGTTATTAGTTTAGTTTAGCGTAGTGTTTCACCGTGGAGGAAGGACGGGTCTTTACCCTTGTATCCACGATCCGCGGGCCGATAGGAGGTCGTATTTTTGTAGTATAAATACCCTTCCATCCATGGAAGGGTGGTGCTCTCATAATCTAATATTCAACTTTTGTGTAAACCTCTAGCAAGAACACCTCTCTCTTTCGCTCTCTCTAAAATGGAAAACATGTATTTTGATCTCCCAAGACCACCCGAATCATCAAACACATAAATATTGGATCCTAACAGTCGAGATGACCCATTGGCAAGATAACTCTGTTAAGACTTTTTCACAGCCAATTCAACCTAAATTTCATGAGGTAGGAACCCGCATACATCACAGAAACCCCTATTATCTTAAGATCTCATGCAAAATTTGGTTCATCGCCTTCCACCCATTTATTGACACGACTTCCCCAGTCAATACCATGTCAAAGGAATGCTAAAACCAAGTTATGAAGAAAGAATTAGAATACAAGGGAGATAATTTTCTTGGGTTTGCAACTAACATCCATGTCTTTGTTGGGACCCATGCATTCTTGGTGGACTTTATGGTTCTAGACGACGTAAGTGAATTTGTGGAGGATGGACTTACGGGAGTAATTTTAGGAAGGCTTTTTCAGGAAATGTCTGGTTTAGATAAAATGAAAAGAAGGATTAGTATGGTTGAACATTAACGATGACAAGACTATTTTCAAAATGCCGAGAACGATTGATGCGTGCAAAACCGTCAAGTCGTAATGAGACTTAAAACGACTTAAGCACGAAATCAATGAAGATCGAGGAGTATAGGGTCTCCCGGTCGTTATGTCAATGAGCTATGCAATGGATCAATCAACGTATAGTGATCGAGGAGTTTGAGCGAAAAGGGTTTATGAATTATTATGACTACGAAATATCAAACAAATACAAAGGATAAAATGCAAATGAGAGGAAATTAAAAGATAAAATCTATTAAATAAACGCTATCACTACAATTAAAATGATGTTTTTGTTTTTATGTTTTCTGAAGCGAAATTAAAATCTGTGACGACAAAATAAAAAGTGAAACTAAAGCAATATTAACCCTAAAAATATGAAAATGACATTTTTACAATCCTAATGATAAAATAAAATTTATGGAAAAAGAAAATTATTTTTAAAACTAATTATCTAATTAAAAACTATTTTTAACTATTAATTGATTATCTAAAATTCAAGAAAATAGGAAATTAAGCTAGAAAAATAAAATTATGAAATGGAAAAGTCTAAAATATCAAAATAGACTTTTCAAAACTATTTTTATATTTTTATGACTATTTATCTATTTTCTAGGAATTTTAAACTATTAAAAACTAATTAAATTACTAAAAATTACCAAATAAACTATGAAAAATATGGAAAATTACTTTTTTCACTTTTTATATTTATCTAAGCCTAAGAAAAATGAAAACTTATTTTTTGAACCTTTTCTGAATTTTTTTGTATTTAATGCTATTTAAAAAGTGCTAAAAACTAATTAAAATCAAGAAAAATAGCAAAACAGCTAGGAAAAATCTGAAAATTTCAGGAAAATTCTAAAATGATGATAAGAAGCTAGGAAAATTGGAAAAACAGTATGTTATGTGGAGAAAATTGAAATTGATGAATCAAGTGCTTATTGAAATAAGCACTTGATAAGCAAATGAGCAAATAAGCTACCACACTGGAAACAGAAACTATGGAATACTAAAAGTAACCAAATGAAATAGAAATCAACAAGCTACAACAACTGATTAACAAGATAAAACAGATTTGAAGATTATGATTAAAGTGCTAAAACAGTTTTGTGTACCAACTTGCAGTCCAAAAATAAGCACCTAAATAAGCCACAAACTAAAAACCAATGATTAAGTTCTAAACTAGACCTAAGTGACTGCTTATAATCAAAAGACCAGCCTTTGACAAGCTTCAATAAGCTCTGTGCAAGCTTGGCTAAAACTGAGAAAATCACTCGATTAGTTACGAGTTGGGCGTGGCAAATGAGGCTTTTGAGCTTATGCACAAGCTCAACGGGAGGGCTTAAGCTAAAAGCAGTTATAAGGTCTTAAAGACCACCTAGTGAACTACTTGTAGACCAAAATCGAGACTCTAAAAACTTTAATGAGTCACATGCGAGATCTTTGCGATATCTGCAAAACCATTTTGCACCATTTTGACTTTTTGCAACAGATTAAAATTTTGACTTTGGTGAAGTTTGGATCCAATTTAATGACTAATGTTGATGTGTTATGATGTAATGAGAATGAAACAAGCTAGGTTTAAGACTTCTAAACACAAAATAAGGTTTTGCAATTCCAAATCCTTAACAGTTTTAACAGTAAGACAGATTGAAGCTTATTTTGACTTTGAGGGCTAGCAGGCAAAAGAACTTGACTCAAATGAATTACTTAGAGCTAAATAAACTAGATCCAACAAAAAAACTACCACTAAATAAGACTAAAAGTCAGTGAGATCAGCAGAGCCAAACACCCCTTTACTCACTGATTTGCAAAGCAATGCTAAGATAAACACTGGACAAGCACAGATAATGATCAAAATGACTTAACTAGACCCAAATACTACTATTAGAACAGGATTAAACAGTTTAAACCTACAAATACTCACTATGCTAAAAACTTTAAGTTGACTTACAATTTGTCCAATAGCCACTATGGCCTGCCAATCAGTGAAACCAGAACACTAGCCTAATAAATCCAACCCACTGATCTCTAAACTAACCCATTTCCATCACTGCTTCACCCCAATCCAATTCTGCACCCATTTTGATTCTTGCTTTGACTTTTGTTGACCAGTGTCAAATATTGTTCCAATCTTAAACACAAGCTTATGAAAAGCTATTATAAGCTAACATAAGCTTGTTTCAACTTATAAAGAAGCTTATTGAAGCTTGGGATTCAGATTTAGATATTGTAAATTCAACAGTGACCATGAACTTTGAAATAAAACCATAAACTGGAATTAAGGATTAAAATGAGTTGCAATATAATTTAATAACTTTGTTTAATACAATTTAACTAGGAAATACAACTGAAAGCTGATTAAGACATATTAATCTAAAATCCGACATACATTTTTATAAAAACTAAAACTAACTCCCTCTTCATGCTTCCTCTTGGCTCTTTTTATGCTCCAAAGTCTCTCTCTCACTTATCTGAGTGGATCCCAGCAACAATCTGGGCCATTGGATTGTTTTTGAGCCATCTTGACCGTTTGTCATGTTTTGGCGCCAAAATTGGCTTTTGATATTAGAGACAGGAAAAGTGATGCATTTAATGCATTTGTAAGGTAGGTAAGGAGGGGGGAGACAATTGGTGGTGTAGGGTGATTTTGGTGGCTAGAGGTGGGGGTTGCGAGGCGAGGCAGGATGGTCGGGGGCGGGGAAGGCGGTTTGTTTATTTTAAATTGTTGGGTTGGTCGGGTTGTGGGAAACAGACCGGGTAAAGATTTTGGGCCAGGGGTGTTTATTTGGGCTTGGGGAATTATTTAGGTCCGAATGGTTTGTAGAGTTAATAACACCAAGGACCAAAGATGCAAAGCTCCAATTTCCAAGGACCAAACATGTAACTTATGAAAAGTAGTCAAAGGACTAGTCTTGCCAAGTTTTAATAATCCAAGGGCTAATTTGAACATTTTTGAAACTCCAAGGATTACTTTTGACCAATTTAAAAGCCAGGGACCAAAGCGTAATTTTCTCAAAACTTTTAGATTTTCCACCAAAGGACTAAATATGATAATTTGTGATTTTAAAAGACCTTTGGTGACTTTTCTTTGAAATTTTGGCTCGAGGACTATTTTGACAATTTTGAAACTTGGGAACTAAAGCGCAATTTTGCAAATTTGATATGTTTTCATCGATTTTGATATTTTGCATTTAAAACACATAAAACAACGATTTGTGATATTTTGATCATTTGATGTGTTTAAGGTGTTTTCGAGATGATTTTGCGGTTTATTTTATACAAAAATGATGAGTATTTACACACTCATCAATCCCCTTTGAGATATTGCTAGTCCTAGCAATGATTTGAGAAAACATAATGGATTTTAATCTCTTTACCAAAAGCCATCATACGGAGTAGCCAAATGTTTGATTCAAGTAAGAACCATGGTACAGATAACCATGTGATTTTGAGCAAACCACCGACTTCAATGGTTTGATTTGTCTTTACGGAGCCGTACCCTTACGGACTAGCCAACTCTTAGATAAATTATCAATATTATCTTTGGTGAGTGATTACCAATTATGGTTTTCCACTTGCCTTTACCACAAGCCATAATCTTGCAGCTAGCCAACTCTTCACTTTTTAGGATATGGTGGTGAATACCATACAATTTTGGGCAAATTGCAAGCCGTCAACGGATTTGAGATATCTTTACCAAGAGCCGTTTGCTCTGGATTAGCCAATCCTTTAGTCTTACAGACATGGCGGATGATAACGGATGAGCAAGTGTAGAACACTTGCTCAAAAAAAAAATTTTGGCCAAGCGGGGTTAGGCGGTATAATTACATGATAAAATTCGTGAGAATCCCCACATAGAAATGAATATTGCCCTCAATATTCAAAGTCACCGTGATTATGCGAAAACAAAAACGTGAAAGGGAAATACTAAGGCCATTATTTAGAAAGATGATTTTTTTTTTTTTTTTTTTTTTATGAAACATGTGGCAACCCCCACACTAGGGTGGTAGAAAGAGGTAAGAAGGCGAGAAATATGGGTGAGAACCCATATGGCATCTCTTGTTTTGATTCCAGTCGCTAGCTTGACTCGACCCGTATTCATTTGTTCATGGGGAAAGTAGCATTGGAAAACCAATCTCGATCGGACTTTCGTTCACAATGTTAATGAACATATGAACATCGAAAGTTCACACGACGAGATACAACCTCGGTATTGTTAATAGTAGAAACTATAAAGGATGATACGGGGTCAAAGATGGTGTCCTCATTCCGAAAGAAAAGGAAAGAGCAACCACACCATCGTGAAGAATGGAATAAAGGCGTACACATGAGAATGCAAGTCCATTCCTCGGTGAGAAAAAGCAAATCACGGTTTGACATCTTTAAGCTTAAACTTGAAGCTTAGATGGTGATTGTCAAGAAGATGTCCGGGAGGAGGGTGGGAAATGGTTCTTCAATCAACAAACTTTCCGGAAAAGGATGTCTCCTCCGGATCAAGGTAAGTGTTATCAATTCCGTTGGAATTGACTCATCACTAAGAAATGCATCGACTTCATTCCAAAGTTGTCATCTTCCTCATCGGGAGTGAGAGAAGGAATGGAAGAGTCGGGAATAAGACTAGAGGATGATGGATCATTTTGAGCAATTCATCAATGGGAAGAATGTCTCCCATTGGATCACAAACATCATCATCCAACTCGGATGAAAGCGAAGAGTTTAGTTTCATCCACGAGTTAACAATCTCGATGTGACAAAGCGATTCGGAGGTGGGACAAGTGGTGTGCTCTTAGAGCTAGCGGTTTCCACCACTTAGATGAAGTCTCGATTCTAGATCATCGTCATCATCAAGAACACTCTTGACTTCCTGAGTACGACTTTCAAACCATTTGTTTGAACCGGGGTAATTTTCAAAGCTTTGAGCTCGTAGCGTTTTGAAAACTCCTCTTAACCGTGAAGTTTGAGAGTGTTGCATTGAATCTTTAGGGTTTTTGGGGAATTTGGGGGTTACTCCCAAAACCAAGGGTTAAACCCTTTCACTCGGAAATTAAAAGGGGGAACTTGTTTTTAAATTTAGATTTTTTTGGGGGTTTTAAACTTTTGGGGGCATTTAGGTTTTGGGCAGCAAGGAACTTGAAATTTAAAAAAATTTTTCCTTTTGGCTTTTTGGGGGCCCATTTCAGAGGGTTTTGGGAACCCGGGCTTTTTTTAAAGGTTTTGCTTTCAAAACATTAAGGGAAGCCAAAGGGGGAAATTTTAAACTCAAATTTTTGGTTTTTTTAAATTTTGGGGGGGGCCCCTTGGGGTTTGGGCCTCCCTTTTGGTGGGTTGAAGGTTTTAAAAGGGTTTTCTGGGGCCCCGGGGGAAATTTTGGAAACAAGTTTAAAGGTTCTTAATTTTCAATTTTGCCCGGGGTTTTTGGATTTAAATTTTGGGGGAAATTTTTTCCATTTGTTAAAGGGGGTTTTTATAAATTGGGTGTTTTGGGGTTTGGAAATTTTTGGTTTTTTTGTTGTAAATATATTTTAAAAATTTGGAAATTTTTAATTAACCGATTTTAGGGTTTGATTGAGTTTGGGAGGAAAAAGAAGGGTTTTAAAAGGTGAGGGTTTTAGGGTTTAGAAAGTTTTTAAAATTTTTAAAAAATCGGGAAAAAAAGGGTTTTAAATTAAAGGATGGGAAAAATTTTCCCCTTTTAACCCGGGAAAATTTTGTTTAATTTTATCCACATGGTGTGTTTGTTGGTTTTGGAACTAAATTTTAAAAGAAAAAGGGTTTTTGAAATTATTTTAAAATTTAAAACGTTTTTTGTTTTATTTTTTAATTTTGTTTTGGTTTTTAAAATTTTTAAAATGATTTTGTTAAACATTTAAAAATTTTGGGGGATGAAAAAGGGAAAATTTGGGAAAAAAATTTTATTTTCAAAAACCCCAAAAATTTTAAATCAAAATTTTGGGTTTTGGGTTTTGGGGGAAAAGGGTTTTCAAAGAAAAGATTTCGTTTGACGGGGTTTTTTTAAAATCCGGGGTTCCCAAAAATGGGCAAAATTTTGGAAATTTTAAAAAAAATTATTTGGAATAAATTTAAAAGGGGTTTAAAACCTTTAAAAAACCCCATTTAAAAAAGGTTTTTTTAAAAAAATTTGGGAATTTAAAACTAAAAAAAATTTTTGGGGGAAAATTTTTTAAAAAACTTAAAAATTTTTTAAATTGTTTCCAGAAATTTGGGAAAAAAAAATTTAAAATTTTTTGAAGGGAAAATAAAAGCACCTTTATATTTCCCTTTTCTTAAAAGGTTTTTTTTTTAAATTATAAATTTTTAAAAGAAATGGGAAAAACTTTTTTTTTTATTTAAACCAAAAAATTTAAAACTGGAAAGATTTTTAAAATCTTTAAAAAATTTTAAAAAATTTAAAAAAAAAAAGGGATAAAATTTGGGGAAAACTTTATGGTTTCTTAGGAAAGGGCTTGTTTTTAAAAAAAAAAAAAAAAAAACTTTTTAAAATAAATTAAAATAAAAAAGGAAAAAAATTTTTTTTAAATTTAAATTTTTTTTTGGGATTTTTTTGGTTAATTTAAGGGTTTTAAAAAAAGGGAAAACAATTTTTTAAAAAATAAATTAAAAAGGGAAAATAAAAATTTTTATTGAAATTTTTTGGATTAAAAAAAAGGAAATTAATAAATTTAAAAAAAGGGCACCTTATTGAGGGGGAAAAGAATTGTGAGTTTGCCAAAAAAGGGGTTAAAAAAATTAAATTTAAAAACCCTAAAGGAAAAAAAAATAAATCTTTTAAATTAGCATCTTTAATTAAAAATTTTTTTTTTGGGTTTAAATTATTTTGAAATTTAAAAAAAAAAAAATTTAAAAAAATTAAAAGAATAAAAACTATTAAAAAATTTAAAAAAAATATTTTTTAAAATTTTAAATTAAAAATTTTTAAAAAAGAAATTAAAAATTTAAAAAAAGAAAATTTTTAAAAATTTAAATAAAAAAAAATTTAAAAAAAAAATTTAAAAACTAAATTTTAATTAAAAAATTTTACTTTTTTGATTTTAAAATTAAAAATAAATTAAAAAAAATAAAATAAAAAAAAACAAAATTACTTTTAAAATTTTAAATTTAAAAAAATTTAAAATTTTTTAAAAATTTAAAATTTTTTTAAAATTTTAAAATTTAAAAAAAAATTTTTCCAAAATAAAAAAAAGAAAAATAAAACTTTTTTAAAATTTAAAATTTTTTGTTTTTTATTTTGGGCAAAACAATTTTTAAAAACAAACAAAAAAAACCCAATGGAAAAAAATGATATAAAAGTAAAAATTGGGAAAACAAGTTTTAAAAAATTAAAAAAGTAAAATTTAAAATTTAAAAATTTGGCAAAAAAATAACCCTTAAAAATTTAAAAAAATAAAAAAAAAAAAAATAATTAAAAAAACATTTAAATTAAATAACCTTTAAAGCTTTTTGGTCTAAAAAGCCCCATTAAACAATTTAACTAGGAAATACAACTGAAAGTGATTAAGACATATTAATCTAAAATCAAACATACATTTTATAAAACTAAAACTAACTCCCTCTTCATGCTTCCTCTTGGCTCTTTTATGCTCCAAAGTCTCTCTCACTTATCTCGAGTGGATCCAACAACAATCTGGGCCATTGGATTGTTTTGAGCCATCTTGACCGTTTGTCTTGTTTTGGCGCCAAAATTGGCTTTTGATATTAGAGGCGGAAAAGTGATGCATTTAATGCATTTGTAAGGTAGTAAGGAGGAGACAATTGGTGGTGTAGGGTGATTTTGGTGGCTAGAGGTGGGGGGTTGCAGGGGCAGACAGGATGGTCGGGGGGGACAGGGAAGGGGCGGTTTTGTTTATTTTAAATTGTTGGGTTGGTCGGGTTGTGGGAAACGGACCGGGTAAAGATTTTGGGCCAGGGGTGTTTATTTGGGCTTGGGGAATTATTTAGGTCCGAATGGTTTGTAGAGTTAATAACACCAAGGACCAAAGATGCAAAGCTCCAATTTCCAAGGACCAAACATGTAACTTATGAAAAGTAGTCAAAGGACTAGTCTTGCCAAGTTTTAATAATCCAAGGGCTAATTTGAACATTTTTGAAACTCAAGGATTACTTTTGACCAATTTAAAAGCCGAGGACCAAAGCGTAATTTTCTCAAAACTTTTAGATTTTCCACCAAAGGACTAAATATGATAATTTGTGATTTTAAAAAGACCTTTGGCGACTTTTCTTTGAAATTTTGGCTCGTGGACTATTTTTGACAATTTTGAAACTTGGGAACTAAAATTGCAATTTTGCAAATTTGATATGTTTTCATCGATTTTGATATTTTGCATTTAAAACACATAAAACAACGATTTGTGATATTTTGATCATTTTGATGTGTTTCGAGTGTTTTCGAGATGATTTTGCAGTTTATTTTATACAAAATGATGAGAATTTACACACTCATCAACGATCAAGAACTTTAAGCTGGACCAAGAGGCGGTTAAAAGCTCAACCTTTACTCGATATCGATGAGGAAGACAAAGAAAAGGCATTGATCACCCCACCGGAAATCAAAGGTTTCTACTTAGTCATTTAGAATTGGGAAATGACTACAAAGGGATGAGAATTTGGTAAGTTGGATCTAGCGTGGAGGCGCCATGTCCACGAAATGACCAACAAGCACCAGTAGCTCCAGACTCTGAGTCTAACTTAAAGACTCGTTAATAAAGAAAAGTGCTCTTCGGGAGACTGTTGGGAATTATGTGAAGTAGGATTTACTGCGACATTCTTGCAGAAGGTTTCTGTGAGTAGAAGCGAGAATCTGCTTGAAGAAGTGATTCTCTTGAAGAGTACAAGCGTTGCCGTATTCTTCTTTGAAGGGTGAAAGTGACTAGGATCGACGTCGCTATATGTATTAAATGCTAACTCTCCATATTCTTGTACTGCCCAAGGTTGCATGGGTATAATTGTACTGCTCAATATAATTTAGTGTATTAGTCATTAAATGCATGCTTGCATGTTTAGTCGATTGGGTAGTAATAGATTAGGGTTCCTTGTTTATAAAAGGAACCTCATAGTTTGTAATAGATAACGAACTCATCTGAAACATAGAGTTTCAGTGAATAAAAAGATCCATAGAGGATCTAAGTGTTCTTAGTTATAACAACTTGTATTTACTTTCCGCTATAGAATACGAGTGTTAGAGACTGTCTATTAGTTTGCTTATGATTACATAGGCAACACTAACGATCCACAGTGCTAAAGATCATCAAGGTGCGAGAGTTTTCAACAAGTGGTATCGAGCCTCGGGAGAGTCTCTACGATCACGAGAACCTTATTTACCTCACCCCATACAACCAAAAACATATTTACCATGCACGGGCGATGATGAATCGAAGTCACCACCAACAACAACATCAAAACCACTACCTCTATGCAACAAGCGAGTCTCTCCAATAGTAATGGTAAGTTTCCTTACCTAAAGAAAGAAGAGTATGATCTATGGACCATGAAGATGCGAGCTGGATCTCAATATTGATTGGAATCTATGGGAGATTGTGAAGAATGGTAACGATAAAGAAGACCATCCCGGATCTTGATGGTAAGTTTACCATTGCTCCTCCCAAAGCTAGCTTGAAGAGATTCTTGCGATCTGGAGGAGCACAAAGTAAGAACCATCCTTCTTCAATCTATTCACGAAGATCACTTAGGTGATTTTCACCACATGGTTGATGCAAAGGACATCTGGATGGCTCGAAAGCAAGGTTTGGTGGGAATGAAGAGTCCGGGAGGATGAGGAAGTCTATCTTGAGACAACACTTCCAAGAGTTCAATATCTCGAAGAAGAGGGTATCCACAAGGGATCTGACGGGTTTCACAAGATTACGAGTCGGTGAATCGGTGAATGCAAAGCGACAATGATGATTGCAACTCAAAGTTCACGAGATCCTTGCCTCCATCATGGTTACATGTCGAGTATAGCTCTTAAGGCTAAAGGTGGGTTGGACATGCTCACTTTTGATGAGCTATACAACAAACTCGGATCTCTTGAAACGATGTCGGATCTCCTACCGTGCATCCTCTTACGGTCATTCGACCTTTGTTGGGACATCCCACTCGAATATGATGATGCATGCTTCAAGTCCATCTTACTTACCATCATCATCTTATCGTCCCTCCATCACATCCTCAAGCCAAAGCTGGCGGTATATTGGAGGATGTTCTTCATTCATTGTTCTTGATTATGATACTCGTGACATCGGTTTATGAAGATTTTGATCGGTGGACCCACTTGAGATGGAGAGATGAAGCTAAAATGGCGGTGGCCATGCTTTGATGATATCAAGAGGTTTGAGGAGAAGGCGGGAAGGAAGTTTGGGTTCAAGGAAAGGATCCATTTCGTTTTGTGGGAGAAAGGTCAAGTGTTTCTCTTGTCACCGGATGGGTCATTTCTCTAGGAGTGCAAAGGCAGGAAGAGTGGAGAGGAGCTAGCTACCACTCATATCGTGAGAATCGGAAGGAGCTAGCACTTGACTCTAGTCACCATGGATGAGCAGGTCAAGCTGGGTGCTCATGAAACATGTTGAGGAAGGCTGCGATCTGGAGAAGCTTGGATTCTTGGCGGATGCACCTCGGAAGATAGGCATGATCGGTTTGCCTTCATGGGACTTTCTCGGTACACAAGCTGTATATTTGGTTGTAGTGAAAGATACAATGAGCTGAAAGAAGCTTATGATACTATGAAACCTAAGTACAATGCATGCTATGTTGATAATGAAGCTTATAAACTCTCGTTAAAAACATTAGAAAGACAAAAGGTTTGGTTTCGGAAGAATCGGATAGCTTATGAAGAAAAGATTAAGGTGCTACAATTTGATCTAGATATTGCTAATATCAACATTAAGCATATTTGAAAAGAAAAAGGCGATACTATTCGAGAATCTAGAGCTTAAAGAGAAAATTGCGGAGGAAATAGCTAGAAATAAACAATGGTTGATATCGGTGACAATCTAGCTAGAGAACTCTATAATAGTCAATCTGTGAACTCGGGAATAGGCTTAGGTTTTCGAAGTATGTAGGATTGGAAGCTAGGCACGATGGGCGTAAATCTACACTGCGGGCTTAGAACACTTTAGAAAGGAAGGTGATTTACATGCGTCCTGGACCTATTAGAGGTGAATTCATGCCCACCGACTTATCTATCCTTTGTTGACTTTGATGGATCACACCATTTGTATGGCGAGAAAGTCAAATGACTTACCGGACAATGATGCTTCATCTTATGACTTTGTCTCTTTCTCAGCGGTGACAATTCATCGGATCAAGGATCTACTTACTAGCTGTGATTCAAGTGATAAGTCGGACCTTGTCAAGCCCTCACCGAGCCTACACCCAAGCTGCGCACCCAAGACTATCTACAAGCCTTCTAGGATAGCTGCTGAGGAATCCACTCCCAAGCTGTTTTCCCTGAAGCCTTGTCTTTTAAATCTTTGAATAATTTATCATTAAAACAATTCCTTTAATGTTTCTTGTTTAAGTACTTCTACATGTAATCGAACATCTTCTTTGTTGAATACATCTTCCAAAAGGAAGACATGTTTTGTGTGTGGAAGTAAAATTCATCTTATTAAGGATTGTGATTTTATGAGCAAAGATTGGGTGTTTGTGCTAATCGTGAGAAACAAAGACCATTGTGGACCAATGTTAAGAATATTCCACCTTATGTCCCACAACCTAGAACTGACTCTCCTTGGAGGAGATCAATCGATAGACCTTATGTGCAACCCACTAGCCCCTATTTTAAACATGGTTATTGGCCTGCATATGTTGACTCTATGAAACATGGGAAAGGATGTTGGGGCACTGTTGTCAAGTCCTCGGCGAGTTGTTCTTGGAATAATAAGAGACCTAAATATCAATGGAAACCCAAGAACAATGGTGGATCTTACTCTTTTGCTAAACCTAAATCTAATGATCCACAAGCGGGTTCAAGTCGGCAATGACTTGAGCCTCCTCGATATACTAACATTCTTTTGTATATATGTTTGTTTCGTAGGATCATCCCTTAAGCATAAAGATATTGGTATTGTTGATAGTGGTTGTTCAAGAAGTATGTGCGGAAATAGAGATATGATGCACAATTTTGTTCCTATTGAAGAAGGAGGAATGTGACCTTTGGTGGAAGTGATGGTAGAATTCTTGGGAAAGGCACCATCAAGACACCTCTCTTGAACTTTGAGAATGTGTACTATGTTAGGGAGCTTGAACTTCAACTTGTTCTCGGTCTCACAAATTTGTGACACCAAGAACAAGGTACTCTTCTCGAAAATGAATGTCTTGTGCTTTCTAAAGAGTTCAAGCTTCGGAAGATACTTCAATTCTGAGAGTCCTCGAACTCACAATCTATACACATTCAACCTCAATGAAGTTCACCACGAAGGTGACCTCACTTGTTTGTTGGCTAAAGCATCATTGGATGAGTCCAACAAATGGCATAGGAGAATGGCTCATGTGAATTTCAAAACTATAAACACTCTCTCCAAAGGGGACTTGTCGAAGGTCTTCCCACCAAAGTGTTCTCCAATGATCATAATTGTGTTGCATGCAACAAAGGGAAGCAACATGAGCATCCTACAAAGCATCACTGCGGTGAGCATCATCTCGAGCCTCTTGTTTGTTACATATGGATCTTTTGGTCCAACTCAAGTCGAAGCATCGATCACAAGTACTATTGTTTGGTTATCAGCGATGGATATAGCGATTTTCTTGGGTGTTCTTTCTAAGGACTAAAGATGAAACAACTCCGGTCTTGAAGACTTCATCACCCTCGTTGAAAATCAGTTGAACAAGAAGGTTAAGGAATTCGGTGTGATAATGGGACGAGTTCAAGAATGCTATTATTATAGAACTCAGTAGGTCTAAAGGGATAAAGAGGACTATAGCAATCCAAGAACCCGCAACAAAATGGGGTAGTTGAAAGAAAGAATAGGACCTTGATAGAGGTTGCGAGATCAATGCTTGAGACTCTAAATTGCCCACTATGTTACGGATGAAATTTGTTGGCACAACTTGCTATGTGCTATGAGTCTCCATAACTAGACCTCACCTCAAAACACCATATGAACTTCTCTTTGGGAAGGTTCGGTCATTCATTACCTCAAACCTTTTGGTTGTCAAGTGACCATTCGAAACACGGTGATCCTTTGGGGAAGTTTGATGAAAAGGCGATGATGGTTATATTGTGGGTTATTCGGCTAATAGCAAGGCTTACTGAGTGTACAACTTATCGCCAAGAAGATAGAGGAGACTTTGAACCTCGGATACCTAGAAGATAAGCCCAATGTTCAAGGACGGGGTCATGTGTGGTCTTTTGATCTTGACTACCTAGCGACTATCCGGGTTATACTAGACATATGGCTAACCAAGTGCGAGGCTCTCAAGAAACTCCCACTAACAATGCGGTACCTTGGATGCGACTCGGAAGTGAATTTGAAGATGATGAACAACCCATTCTTGTGCCTTCTTTCTCCCTAACAATGTTGCGGGTAACTCTTCAAGAGATACCCGGTGAGAGTGAAGATGAATCACACTATCTTGAGGACCTTGCTAGGCTTGGACTCAAGAGTTTGCGGCTAAGCTTGAGGCGAGAAGGTGGATGGGAGCTTGCAAATGAGGCTGTCGGTGGAAACCACATTTCTGCGACCGATGCGATCTCTCCCATCGTCACCAAATCTGCTGAAAGCTCATCTGTTACTACTCCTATTCCTGCTAAAGTGTCCACAGACTTTGGTGACCCGTATACTCGTTTTCCAAGTCCTTCAGATCTCGGAAATCATCAACCCAAATCTGGCATTTTCACCTCACCTTCCTATGACACAACTTTTGTACCAACTGTGTCTAATCTTGAACCTACCATTGATGTCAACCCCACTGCTACTCAAAGAATCAACATCACTCACCCTCAATCCAATATTATTGGTGACATTCTAGCTCCTGTTAGAACTCGAAGGGCTATCTCTAGTCCTAAATTTGGACAGGTTGCTTTTCTCTCTTATGTCTCTAATCAGCAAAGAGACAATCACACAGACTTCAAGCATTGTCTGCTTGCGTGTTTTCTTTCACAAGTAGAACCAACCGGTGTCTCTCAAGCTCTTGAAGACTCAAGTTGGATTGAAGCAATGCAAGATGAAATGCAGCAGTTCCAAAACCAACAAGTTTGGATATTGGTGCCTTTACGGATGGGAAATATGCTATTGGAACTAAATGGATTACGAAGAACAAAAGAGATGCATGGGGTGTGGTGATTAAGAACAAAGCAAGATTAGTAGCTCAAGGTTACTGAGACAAGAGGAAGGATTGACTATGATGAAGTGTTTGCACTGTTGCTAGAGTAGAGGCCATTGAATTTTCTTGGCCTATGCATCCTACATGGGCTTCATCTTTGTATCGGATGGATGTTAAAGGTGCTTTTACGTATGGTGAGATTGAAGAGGAAGTTTATGTCACACAACCAAAAGGATTTGAAGACCGGATCATCCTAATCATGTTTACAAAGTCGTTAAAGCTCTCTATGGACTTCATCGGGCACCAAGGGCACGGTATGCTAGGCTTTCATCATTTCTGTGAAGCATGGCTACTGAAGAGGTGCCATTGATAAGACTCTTTTACGAAGAAGAACTCGGCGGACATCATACTTGTGCAAGTGTATGTGGATGACATCATTTTCGGATCCACTAAAGAAGCTTGGTGTAGGGAATTCGAGGATCGATGAAGGAGAATTTCGGATGAGTGCTATGGGAGAGCTTACTTTCTTTTGGGTCTCAAGTTCGTGAAGCAGGATGGGATATTTATCGGTCGGGATAAATATGTGAGGACATGTTGAAGAAATTTGGCATGGAAGGTGTCGGGGCGCCACAACACCTTATGAAGCTCAAAACAAAAGCCAACAATGATCCGGATCTACACGTGAATGTTCATTTATACGGTCAATGATTGGTTCATTAATGTATCTAACGACTTCAAGGCCGATATTACCTTTCTTTGTGAGTGTGTGCTCTCGACATCAAGTCACTCCTCTTACTTCCCATCTCAATGCGGTCAAGAAGATCTTTAAGTACCTCAAAGGCCAACCTCGTTTGGGCCTTTGGTACAAAAAGTCTCCTTTTAAGTTGGAAGCATATAGTGGCGGTGATTATCTTTGGTGCAAATCTGGATAGGAGATCCATGGTTGGAGGTTGTCAATTCCTTGGAAAAGATTGATTTCTTGGCGGTGCAAGAAACAAACGATTGTGGCTACCTCAACTCTTGAAGCGAGTATGTTCTTGCGCAAGCTACGTGGACGGTGCTATGGATTCAAAACCAATTCTTTGGACTATGGGTATAACTTCATGAACACAACTCTTTTATTGATAATCAGTACCATATGCATTGTCAAAATCCGGTTTTCACAGTAGAACCAAACATATTGAAATCGAGACACCACTTTATAAGAGATGCATATGAAAACATTTGATAAATGTGGCTAAAATTCATCTGAGATGATAATGTGGCGATCATTAACAAAAGCTTTTGATGGACCAAGGTTTCAACACCTTGTGGTCAATATTGGAATGCTTAACCCTTAGCGCAAAGTTTAAGGAGGGAGGCATATGCCTCGGGGAGGATTTTGTTTTGTCATGTTGTTTAATTTGTTTGTTTGTTTGTTAGATTCTTAGTTAAAAAAAAAAAAAAAAAAAAAAAAAAAAACTTTCATTTGCGGGTTTGTTGCATTTTGATGGTTTTAACTCACGGATATACCTTGTGTGTATCAAAGAGTTAGCTAGTCCAAAGGGTACAACTTTGGTAAAGACACATCAAATCTGTTGATAGCTGTAATGATTTGCTCAAAATCATAGGGTCTGCAACCACCCATGCTTAATTGCTGAGTGTTGTATGGTCATCAATTCACCATGGTCTATTCCTTGTTGGAATCCAAGAATTGGCTAGCCCACAAGTATATGGCTTGTGGTAAAGGCAACTATCTCCATATTTGGTTATCAATTCACCAATTCTAAGAATTGACTAGTCACGAGCAAGCGGCTACGGTAAAGACAAGTCAAATCCGTTTATATGGTTTCGGTTTGCCTATAAATCGAGATGGTTATCGATGTACCATAGTTTTCGAACTTAAACATTTGGCTACTCCGGTAGAGATGGCTATTGGTAAAGAGACATCAAATCCATTATTTTCAATGATTCACCTCTCACAGGAGTTCACACACGGAAGTGATGAGAATAGTATGCAAGCGATAAGTATTGATGTACATTATGTCATTTGTTCTTTGCAAAGACACGGCGTTTCAAAGTTTGATCATCATAGAGATGAGATTATTATTGGTTCTTTGCTAATGATGTGTGAAAACAATCCTCTAGTCTTGAAGTCTCAAAAGATCTTTCAAGGTCGAAGCGGAACTTAACCAAGTCAAATTCGGTTTAGGGAGGATTGTTGGGAATTATGTGAGTAGGATTTCTGCGTCATTCTTAGAAGGTTTCTGCTGAAGTAGAAGCGAATCTCTTTGAAGAAGTGATTCTCTTGAAGAGTACAAGCGTTGTCGTATTCTTCTTTGAAGGGTGAAAGGCGACTAGGATCGACATGCGCTTCTTGTATTAAATGCTAACTCTCCATATTCTTGTCTTGCCCAAGGTTGCATGGGTATAATTGTCTTGCTCAATATAGTTTAGTGTATTAGTCATTAAATGCATGCTTGCATGTTTAGTCGATTGGGTAGTAATAGATTAGGGTTCCTTGTTTATAAAAGGAACCTCATAGTTTGTAATAGATAACCGAACTCATTGAAACATAGAGTTTCGGTGAATAAAAGATCCATAGAGGATCTAAGTGTTCTTAGTTATAACAACTTGTATTTACTTTCCGCTATAGAATACGAGTGTTAGAGGCTTATGTCTATTAGTTTGCTTATGATTACATAGGCAACACTAACGATCTCTGAGTGCTAAAGATACATCAAGGTGCGAGAGTTTTCAACAATGTAATTGGAAAGGACTAGAATGCAAATCAATATTTGGAAGGTTTGAATACCTTGTGGGATACTCCATCCGATCGGCCATAAGGAAACCCAACCCATATCCAACTCAACTTGTTCTCCAAGTTTTGCTAAGTATATATACAAGGCTAGGGGTCTTGTGTGTTGCATCTCTTGTACTCATAAGCTAAAACCTAAAAGTGTTTGTATGTGTTTTTGCTTTAAACCGATCGTACAACCCTTATGGGTGTCGATCATCATCTTTTCAAAACATAATTATTACATTTAATTAAAACTAGCATTACTTTAATTTGTTTTAGCACGTGTACAAGAACGTGGTAATAACATACTTTTGTTATTATTCTTGGATTGAATCACAAAACGGTAAGGGATAATTCTTATAATCCTATAAACCCTAATTAGGGTTCATCCTAATTGCTAGTTTGTGGATTTGATTCTTGTTCGGCTAGAATCAAGTAAGGTACGCATACTTTATTCTTTAGTTAATTAATTATTCATTATATGTTCTATACGCTTCCGCACTTGCTTTGATGTTTTGTATTTTATTTTGAATGTCATGTTGTATAATTCCAACGGTGGCATCACGAGCTTGGTTTTAATGAGTAATTAATTACTAAACACGTAAAAAGCGGATATTGTATTGTGTTTGATATGATTTATTCTAGGGTTTTGGTTATGATTATATAAACCTCGATTTTAGGTTAGGGCTTTTGCCCTAATTTGGTTTTAAAAATCTTTATGGATCGAAATTTTTTATGGGTGGAAACCCTAAAATTTTTAGTTGATTTCCTTATTTTTTAGGGTTTATATTAATTGTTATGTTATCTATATCGAAACCTAGATTTAATATATTTGTTACGTGATAAATTCATGAATAAAGTGTTATGTGACATGGAATTGTATGCGATCTTGTGACTCATTGAATAATTGTTATGTTATATCCATGATGATACATGCATGTTTGTCATGGATAGTTGCTTGAATATTGTTTAATTGTTGAGATATTTTATCACATGTTTATTTACGATAAATCTTGAATTGGGAAAGACTCCAATTATATACATTAATGAATCAATTATGTGCAATTTGGTATATCATTAATTATGGGTTTACGAATCGATTAAATCGATGTATGTGGCTCACTTTCAATTGGGAGAGGAAAGCCCTAAATTAATATATACATTAATTTAACCTAGACATTGATCATTAATAGGGTTTTATCGAATAAGTTGCATGTGGCTACTTGTTTACGTATAAATTGTTTATTATGTAAGTATTGTTTTTAGTAGTTTATTTTTATTGGTATTACTTGTTTGTTTATTATGTGAGACGGTTTTAAGCAAAGGGTAATTTTGAATAGAAAATAATACGGACTAAACAATGGTGAAATTTGATTTGTTTTGGAAGAGTTAAGTTTTCAATAGTTTAATTGATTGATGATTTTGGTACTATGGTTGAACGGCTCACCCATTAGAACGAACTATAAAGGGTTAATAAAGAAGTGCATACCACAATCGAAAGGATGTCTAAGGTTATGCTTTTGCGCCACGGTCCCTCTACCCCCTGTCGGTTCGAGTGGAGCTACTAAGTAAGCCATAAATGTACAAACTCATCTTAAGGCGTAATTAGTTTTAATTCCATGCGCCACGGTGGTAATTACCGAAACACTAAGTGTTTACACTTATGCAAAAGTACGGTATAATGGATGATAATTAACACTAAATTCCTTGATTGGTGAACCCAATACCTCAATCAAAACTTTGATAATTTGATCTTTATGAAGTGGTAATAAAAGTTTTTATTAAAATTATGCTACAACATGAATGCATGACATCTTTGTACATCTTTGATTTGACCACATAAAATCAAACTACTACCCTTTAAATTAAGTTATATGCCATATAATTAAAAGGAACACTTGAAGTTGCAATTTATGTCATGAGAGTACTTGGCTAGATTGTGATGGAGAGGTAAATCTCATGTAAAGTGAGACCTTACATGGACATATTTGCGCTTTTTTAAGTTAGACACTTAAGTTGAGTAGGAAGTGAGACTTGGACTCAATGGCATAAGATGGGATGAAACATGTTTATATTTGCAATAGCGTTGGAAAATATAAATCCCATAATGATCTAGGAATTGGAAATTGTTTGCAATTATTGTTCATGATTACACTTATTATGTGCTTTCGCTCTAGCGATCAATCGATGTAATGGAACTACGATAATTTGGATCCTAGTTTTCGAGAAAATTCTATGGTTATATGAATATTACCTTGGGTATTTTATTTTCTTGAAAAGTTTAATTATCGAAAATACTAAAACCGAATTTTGCTAATTCTTTAAATGTATTAATGCAACATTAAACCGTAAATGTAGGTTATTCATGTCTTGGTAAATTGATCTACACCTATAAGGGTTTTGGTAGAGTCAACTTTGCTAAAAGAATAAACCTAGTCCTCTTTTCATAAGAAAGAGTGAGATTCATCACTTCCTTTTCATGAATGAAGAAAGGTATGATAGGACAATTAGAATTGTCTAAATTTAAATACATAATTGATCATGCTAAGCAGTCAAGTCTAACGAGACTTAAAAGCGACTTAAACACAAATGCAATTAAGATCGAGGAATATAGGAATTCACGGGTCGTTAAGTCCCACGGAGGATGAATTGGTGTAATAAACACTTGATCGATGGTAGAATGATCACTAAGGATAGTGATCGATAGGGATATTGATGGAAAATTATACCTAAAGAAAAGATTTACAAATTACAATGACTTAAATGCAAATTAAAAGATTAAAAGTTAAAATCTATTAAATAAACGCTATCACTATTTTTAAAGTCGATGAACGTTTAAAACCTACAACTTAAAACTTACGTTTAAAATAAAATTACGTCTACGTACAAAATAAAACGTGAGTTTAAAGAAATAAAAGGCTTATAAATATGAAAATTATATTTTTACAATCCTAATAATAAAAGAAAATTATTAGAAAAAGAAAATTATTTTTACAACTATTTATTTAATTATTATTAATTAAAAACTATTTATTAAGTATTTAAAATGTACTAAAATACAAGAAAATACAAAATTAACCTAGAAAAATGAAATTATAACTTGGAAAAATCTAAAATATGATAAAACTTATTTTAACACTAAAAATATATTTTTAAGACTTATTATGTATTTATTATTAATTTAAAACTATTTAAAACTAATTAAAATGCTAAAAAATAATATTTAAACCAAGAAAATTATGGAAAAATACTTTTTAGGCTTTTTATATTTATCTTAATCTAGGAAAATAGAAAACATATTTTTTAAAGCTTTTTCTGATTTTTTAGTATTAAAAGCTATTTAAAAAGGATTAAAAACTATTTAAAATAAAGAAAAATAGCAAACAGTGTAGGAAAAATCTGAAAAATTCAGGAAAATACTAAAATATTATTCTAAGTTTATAAAAAATATAAAAACATATGCTTATGTGGAGGAAAAAGCAACTGCTGTACAACTGCTTATTAATAAGCAATCCAAAATAAGCTATAAGCCACAAATGAGTACCAGCTGAACACAGAAGTTAAATAATGCTATATTAAGTATAACTTAACTAATTATCAGTACTATAGATCATTAAAGAAGCTTAAACTAGTTTTGAGCTTATTGGATTATTAAAGAAAAACAGTGATTAGGTGGCACCTTTAAGCACTTGCACAAGCTAGACAAATAAGCTAAAAGGGAAAACAGCTATTGGGACTTAAAATAGACCTGATCTACTATACTTGGACCAAAAATCAGCTTATCACAAGTTTGATTGAAGCTTGTAAACAGGCTGCAAGATGTGCTGCACACACTCGATGAATCTTGAGTGTGTGCGAGGCAAATGGTAACATATGGGAAGGCGATTTAAGAGCTTTAGAAAGCGATAAAGGTAGACAAAAGCGAGATTAGTAAAATAGACCAACTGATCTTTCAAATCCCAAAGTTTCGGAGACTTTGATTAAGAAATGAACACATGAGACATCAACTAAGTTTTGCAAAACTTGATTTTCCAAATCTTGACTTTTGAAAGCAGGCGAAATTTGACTTTCTTGAACTTTGAATGATCCTAGATGATTGTATATGTTATATTAAGCTATGATAGGATGATTTTAAGCTAAAGTACTGAGTTATAAGCAGCTATGATGCAATTTGCATTCTTAAATCTTAACAGTGGACTGCTAAGATGATTTCAAAAGAGATTTTGACTTTTACTCAAGTAAGGACTATGTTTTATGACTTGTCTGAGCTAATATGACTTATTAAGACTTAGAACAATAATGATCATCAACTCAACTGGCCTTTAGCAGTTTTGAATCAGCAAATCCAAACATCCCTTAAAGAAACTGCTTTTGTGATTATCAAAGCTAGACATAGATTAAAACTATGAAACCGACCCATGCTTATATTATCATATAATATAACTAAATAAGCATTAAATAACAATAATAACATTATATAACTAAGAATTAACACTTAAGCTATAATATCGCTTAAAATAAAATTTTATTAACTATAGATTAAAAAGAACAAGTGACTATTCTAAAAGCTTAATTATACTCAACTAATACTAATGAACATAAACATGCAAAGAATCAAGCTTAAGATTGACTTACACAAGACAATGCCAAAATAGATCAAGATGGCTTACAAATGGATTCCACTAAAGACCATGAACCGATGGTTAATACCACCCTACAAATTACTTACCACTAAGCCTCTAAACCACAAGCAATCCATATCTTTCCCTTACATCTTGATCTTTGTTTTCATGATTTTGAATTTTAACTAATTTTTGGAATTTTGGTAATATTGGATTTATTAAGTAAAAGCTGGTTTTATAATTACTAATAGCTTACATAAGCTAGATAAAGAGCTTTCATGAGCTTAAGAGTTCAAAACATCCATTAAAAACAACATTTGATCATTATGAGATTTTAAGCTCAAAGCGCATAAACTTGAAAATGAGATTAAGACTTGAAATTAAGGATGAAAGAGATTTACATACAATAGAATTAGGTAAACAAAGTGCTTTAAGGATTGAAATTACACCGAGAATTTAAATTTTATCTAAAACGACTAAAACTAAGCTAAACTACTCTCCTCTTTCTACTCTACGCTTCTTTTTCGCTTTTATTGACTTCAAACATCCCATGTCGACCTCTGAGACTATCCCATCACATATTGACCATTGGATTGAGCCAAATCATCAGTTTTGCCAAGTGGTGATTTTGGCGCCAATTTTTCAAAGAGTTGGTTTTCTGCTTTAATGGGGCTTGGTTGATAGTGGAGGTGGAAGAGGGAGAGGGTAACAGGTGTAAAGGTGGAAAGAATGAGGTGGAAAGGTTGAAAACCAGCACTGGTTTTGGCTAAACCAGTGTGGGAGAGACAGTGAACAGTGGCGCGGTTTATTTGATTTAAAAATCTGGGCCGGGTCATGTATTGGGCTTGGATTTGGGCTTAGTGATAATAAAGGATCCGTTTGGTTTTATTTAACAACAAGGACCAAAGGTGTAATTGGCCAAAGTTGAAGGTTTGATCTTGAACATTTTTCAAAGCTCTCACAAGGGTAAAACACGCCAAGTAAGAATAGTACAAGGACCATTGTTGATAATTTCCATTTTGTAAATCCAGGGACCAATTTTGTCAAGTTTGAAACTTGAGGACCAAACATGTAAATTCTCAAAAGTTTTATCATAAGGACCATTTTGTCATTTATAAATAGAACAAGGTTAAAAGTTGATAATTTTCACTTTTAAATTAACCAAGGACTATTTTGACAATTTTCAAAGTTAAAGGACTAAAGTTGTCATTTTGTGATTTTAAACTTTAAAGGTTTGTTTTGACAACTTTTGAATCTCATGGACCTAAAATGATATTTTACAAGTTTTTGAATTACAGGGTGATTTTGAAATTTTTATAACTTGGGGACTAAAGCGCCAATTATGCAAACTTGATACTTTTTTCATCGATTTTGATGTTTTGCATTTAAAACATATAAAACACTTGTTTGTGATATTTTTATCATTTTGATGTGTTTCGAGTGTTTTCGAGATGTTTTGGCATTTAACAATTATAAAAATGATGAGTATTTAGACACTCATCAATCCCCGCACTAAGATATTGCTAGTCCCTAGCAATGATTTATGAAAAGTTAATGGATTTTATCTCTTTACCAAAAGCCATTACTTCGGAGTAGCCAATTGTTTAAGTTCAAGTAAGAACTTTGGTACAATGATAACCAAATGATTTTAAGCAAATCACCGACTTTCAACGGTTTGATTTGTCTTTACCGAAGCCGTACCATACGGACTAGCCAACTCTTAGATAAATTATCAATATTATCTTTGGTGAGCGATTACCAATTATGGATTTTCAATCGCCTTTACCACAAGCCATAAACTTGCGGGCTAGCCAACTTTTCACTAGTTTGAAGATATGGTGAGTTGAACACCATACAATTTTGGGCAAATTGCAAGCCATAAACGGATTTGATATATCTTTACCAAGAGCCGTTTGCTCTGGATTAGCCAATCCTTATGTGGGTTAGACATGGTGGGTGATTACCATTTGTTGTGTTTAGTACATAGTACTTCCACTAAAAAAATTTAAAATTTGGCCATTTTGGGGAAAAAGGGACTAAAAGGGTACATTTATGATCAAATTCGCGAATTTCCCCCCACTTAGAAATGAATATTGTCCTCAATATTCAAAGTACTGCTGTTATGCGAAACTTAGAACGTAAAAAGATAATATTACTAACTAAGCGTAGAAACACAACATTTATTCTCTTTTTTATATTTACAATTTTCATTCATTTTTAAGGTCTATAAATAACATGTGGGGCATCTCCCCCACACTTAGGTGGTAGAAAGGGGTAAGAAGTCAGAAATATGGGTGAAAACCCATATGGTGTGTGCTACTGTTTTTAATTACCGAGTCGCTAGCTTGACTCGACCCCGAATTAATTGGTTCATGGGGAAGCAAGTGGAAGAGACAATCTCCATCGGACTTTCATTCAAGATGTTTATATAAATATTGAAGTACGTGAAAGTTCCACACCGATGAGATATACATAGAAAGACCGGCTCAAAAATGATAAATGAAAATGCCGGGATCAAAATAGTGTCTTCATTCCGAAGGAGAAAAGGAACGAGAAACCACACCATTTGTGAAAATGGAATAAAGATGTGCATCACAATGCAATCCCATTCTTCATTGGTGAGGAGCAAATCACCATTTGTTAGATTTTTAAGCTTAGACTTGAAGCTTGTATGGTGATTGGCAACAAAATTTCGGGAGGAGAGCGGAAGCGGTTCTTTAATCATGATTTTCAAGAAAGAGATGTCTCCTCCGAATCAGTAAGTATTGTCAATCCACATTGGAATTGACTCATCACTAAGAAAAGCATCGATCTCCTTCCAAAGTTATCATCTTCCTCATCCGGAGTGAGAGAAGGAATGGAAGAGTCGGAAGCGGGACAAGAAATGAGTGGATGATCATTATAGGAGATTTCGGTTTCTCCAAGATCGACTTTGAAATCAAAGAGATCATCATCACTTTCCGATGAAAATGGAATGAAAGAGTGAGTTCATCAAGAAACTCCTCAAAAGAGGATCAACATCACAATGTGAAAGTGATGCCTCAACATTCTCAATGTCTCCATAAGATTTACAATCATCGCTAAAATCGGAGAAAGTCTCAAAATGATCTTTTGAACACTCAAGAGGGAAGGATATCACACATATGGTCAAAAGTTCCTGTGACTCTCTTGGGATTGGGACAAGGTCCTCAACACTAGACTTTATGAATTCGTCCGATTCCTTTTCGGGAATAGTGTCGGATGCTCGTTCCCATGTTCAAAGAGTGAGTGGGAGCTTGGTGTGATGGCGATTGCTTGAGAATGAATCTCAAGCTGCGAGGAATATCCATCGATGAATTTGATGAATCTTCAGTGTATCTTCATCATCACTATCATCGGAATAAAGCGAAATTGAGAGCTAGATCATTTCGCTTTTCTTTTGCAATTGATTCCCTAACAGTTTTTCAAAGGCAATTTGGGAATTTATTTTAGCACACCTCTTGACTAGCAATTCTTCCATGGATTTCTCATGTGAATTTTGAATGACGAGGACATTGTGGGAGTGGAGATTTGTCCAAACCGGAAGGTTGACATTGATAATCATCATGAGGACCTCCACAATATACACAAGAAAAGCGGGAACATTATGAAATGCGCTTACTCAACTCCTCAGTTCTTTTCACTAACTCCGAAGCTCTAGATAAGTGTCTTGTTGAGTTTCTTGAGGAATTTGAGTCATTTGGCATGTGGAGGTTGGTCGAGATATGGATAGTCATAATTGTTACAAGGAAATGGATTCTGTTTGACAATCGAGTGAAATGGGGACCTCCAGTTCTCACAATGAGAAAGCTGATGATCTGGATTGGTGAATCATATGGATATTGGTCATAACCAAAGTTCGAGCATCACGGGCTGTTCATAGACAAACGTGTTTCGGATTGACATTCAAATCCTTGGTGAGGACCTCCACAAAATTCACAAAGCAGTATTGTTGATTATATGAAGATAAGTCGGTTGTGGTGGGTAATTAGAAAAATTTGAGGAGTCGTTAAATGAGTTTGGATTAGGATCATATTCAAATGAATTCCTTGAACCACAAAATAAACAACTCCGTTCGAATATCATTACCACCTTGTACACAAGTACACAATGACATGGTGAACCAAAAGAGGCTCACCACAACCGACACGAGGAATAAACGATTCTATTTGAGAGTTATGAGAAGGAATCAGTTCATTCAAAGAATCAACAAAATCAACATGGTGATCTGAATGACTATTAAGACTCAAAGAACATTTTGAAAAATCCGGAGGTGGGACAAGTGGAGTGCTCTGAGAGCTAGCAATTTCCACTACTTTCGTTATGGTCTCCGGTTTTGGTTCTTGAGAAACGTGAAGATTAGGTAAGTCATCCTTGCTAGTCACCGGTCTAAATTCTGCATGTTTGCTTTTAACCGTAAATCGTGAAAGTTTAGAATCAATTCTAGACGGCTTATGAGCAATCGAGGGATTAGATTTTTGGATAACCGTAGGTTGGACGTATTTAGCACCTTCATTATTAGATGAAAGTACCGGTCCTTTGTCACCCGGTTTCTCGTTCTATTTCCTACGCTGAGAATTAATGGATCGTCACGAACAACACGAATTCTTGACATTTGTGATAAAATAGGAAGTTTTCAACTTCGTTCAGATTTCGTCGTAGTCGAGAGATTCCATGAGAATAGAAGAAGTTTAGAATCAAATGGATAGAGGGTAAAGGGATAAAGAATCAAAAGGGTAAGAAGGTAAAGATGAATATTTTGGATTTTGAAAACATGCCATAAAACAAAGAATGAAAATATTTTTGGTGTTATCAACACTTTAGAAAAGTGTTAATGAACTTTTGTTTTTGATTAACTTTAAAAAAGCAGTTTACAAAGGTGGTATATGTGCAATGCGGTGCGAAATGCTTAAAACACGCTTCTGACCTCCCAATGTGGCGTTAAAATTTGATCGGTGCTAAACGGTCAAGTCTAACAGACTTAAAACAACTTAAACACAAATGCAATTAAGATCGAGGAATATAGGAATTCTGGTCGTTAAGTCCCACGGAGGATGAATTGGTGTAATAAACACTTGATCGATGGTAGAATGATCACTAAGGATAGTGATCGGTAGGGATATTGATGGAAAATTATACCTAAAGAAAAGATTTACAAATTACAGCGACTTAAATGCAAATTAAAAAGATTAAAAAGTTAAAATCTATTAAATAAACGCTATCACTATTTTTAAAGTCGATGAACGTTTAAAACCTACAACTTAAAACTTACGTTTAAAATAAAATTACGTCTCACGCACAAAATAAAACGTGAGTTTAAAGAAATAAAGGCTTATAAATATGAAAATTATATTTTACAATCCTAATAATAAAAGAAAATTATTAGAAAAGAAAATTATTTTACAACTATTTATTTAATTATTATTAATTAAAACTATTTATTAAGTATTTAAAATGTACTAAAATACAAGAAAATACAAAATTAACCTAGAAAATGAAATTATAACTTGGAAAATCTAAAATATGATAAAACTTATTTTAACACTAAAATATATTTTTAAGACTTATTATGTATTTATTATTAATTTAAAACTATTTAAAACTAATTAAAATGCTAAAAATAATATTTAAACCAAGAAAATTATGGAAAAATACTTTTAGGCTTTTATATTTATCTTAATCTAGGAAAATAGAAAACATATTTTTAAAGCTTTTACGATTTTTAGTATTAAAAGCTATTTAAAAAGGATTAAAAACTATTTAAAATAAAGAAAAATAGCAAGCGATGTAGGAAAAAATGAAAAATTCAGGAAAATACTAAAATATTATTCTAAGTTTATAAAAATATAAAAACATATGCTTATGTGGAGGAAAAAGCAACTGATGTACAACTGCTTATTAATAAGCAATCCAAAATAAGCTATAAGCCACAAATGAGTACCAGCTGAACACAGAAGTTAAATAATGCTATATTAAGTATAACTTAACTAATTATCAGTACTATAGATCATTAAAGAAGCTTAAACTAGTTTTGAGCTTATTGGATTATTAAAGAAAAACAGTGATTAGGTGGCACCTTTAAGCACTTGCACAAGCTAGACAAATAAGCTAAAAGGAAAACGACTATTGGGACTTAAAATAGACACGATCTACTATACTTGGACCAAAAATCGACTTATCACAAGTTTGATTGAAGCTTGTAAACAAGTGCAAGATGTGCTGTCTACACACTCGATGAATCTTGAGTGTGTGTAGAACAAATGGTAGCATATGGGAAGCTGATTTAAGAGCTTTTAGAAACTGATAAAAGGTAGACAAAACTGAGATTAGTAAAATAGACCAACTGATCTTTCAAATCCCAAAGTTTCAGAGACTTTGATTAAGAAATGAACACATGAGACATCAACTAAGTTTTGCAAAAACTTGATTTTCCAAATCTTGACTTTTGAAAACAGAACTGAAATTTGACTTTCTTGAACTTTGAATGATCCTAGATGATTGTATATGTTATATTAAGCTATGATAGGATGATTTTAAGCTAAAGTACTGAGTTATAAGCAGCTATGATGCAATTTGCATTCTTAAATCTTAAAAAGGATCGCTAAGATGATTTCAAAAGAGATTTTGACTTTTACTCAAGTAAGGACTATGTTTTATGACTTGTCTGAGCTAATATGACTTATTAAGACTTAGAACAATAATGATCATCAACTCAACTGGCCTTTAGCAGTTTTGAATCAGCAAATCCAAACATCCCTTAAAGCGCTTTTGTGATTATCAAAGCTAGACATAGATTAAAACTATGAAACTGACCCATAAGCTTATATTATCATATAATATAACTAAATAAGCATTAAATAACAATAATAACATTATATAACTAAGAATTAACACTTA
This sequence comes from Chrysanthemum lavandulifolium, assembly GCA_022545495.1. Lineage (NCBI taxonomy): Eukaryota > Viridiplantae > Streptophyta > Magnoliopsida > Asterales > Asteraceae > Chrysanthemum > Chrysanthemum lavandulifolium. Next base: position 186,309,081 of record CM040239.1, on the reverse strand, counting down.
AGCTATAATACCTGTTTAAAATAAAATTTTTATTAACTATAGATTAAAAAGAACAAGTGACTATTCTAAAAGCTTAATTATACTCAACTAATACTAATGAACATAAACATGCAAAGAATCAAGCTTAAGATTGACTTACACAGTACAATGCCAAAATAGATCAAGATGGCTTACAAATGGATTCCAGCCAAAGACCATGAACCAGTGGTTAATACCACTCCTAACAGCTTACCACTAAGCCTCTAAACCACAAGCAATCCATATCTTTTCCTTCTTCTGTCTTGATCTTTGTTTTTCATGATTTTTGAATTTTAACTAATTTTGGTTATATTGGATTTATTAAGTAAAAGCGGTTTTAATAAAGATTACTAATAGCTTACATAAGCTAGATAAAGAGCTTTCATGAGCTTAAGAGTTCAAAACATCCATTAAAAACAACATTTGATCATTATGAGATTTTAAGCTCAAAACTGCATAAACTTGAAAATGAGATTAAGACTTGAAATTAAGGACTGAAAGAGATTTACATACAATAGAATAAGGTAAACAAAGTGCTTTAAGGATTGAAATTACACTGAGAATTTAAATTTTATCTAAAACGACTAAAACTAAGCTAAACTACTCTACTCCTCTTTCTACCTCTGCTTCTTTTTCTGCTTTTATTGACTTCAAACATCCCATGTCGACCTCTGAGACTATCCCATCACATATTGACCATTGGATTGAGCCAAATCATCAGTTTTGCCAAGTGGTGATTTTGGCGCCAATTTTTCAAAGAGTTGGTTTTCTGCTTTAATGGGGCTTGGTTGATAGTGGAGGTGGAAGAGGGAGAGGGTAACAGGTGTAAAGGTGGAAAGAATGAGGTGGAAAGGTTGAAAACCGACCTTGGTTTAGGCTAAACCGGTGTGGGAGAGACGATGAAACGATGGGCGCGTTTATTTGATTTAAAAATGGGCGGGTCATGTATTGGGCTTGGATTTGGGCTTAGTGATAATAAAGGATCCGTTTGGTTTTATTTAACAACAAGGACCTAAGGTGTAATTTGGCCAAAGTTGAAGGTTTGATCTTGAACATTTTCCAAAGCTCTCACAAGGGTAAAACCTGCCAAGTAAGAATAGTACAAGGACCATTGTTGATAATTTCCATTTTTGTAAATCCAGGGACCAAAGCGTCAAGTTTGAAACTTGAGGGACCAAACATGTAAATTCTCAAAAGTTTTATCATAAGGACCATTTTGTCATTTATAAATAGAACAAGGTTAAAAGTTGATAATTTTCACTTTTAAATTAACCAAGGACTATTTTGACAATTTTCAAAGTTAAAGGACTAAAGTTGTCATTTTGTGATTTTTAAACTTTAAAGGGTTTGTTTTGACAACTTTTGAATCTCATGGACCTAAAATGATATTTTACAAGTTTTTGAATTACCGGGACTGATTTTGACAATTTTATAACTTGGGGACTAAAGCGCCAATTATGCAAACTTGATCGTTTTCATCGATTTTGATGTTTTGCATTTAAAACATATAAAACACTTGTTTGTGATATTTTATCATTTTGATGTGTTTCGAGTGTTTTCGGATGTTTTGGCATCTAACAAGACAAAAATGATGAGTATTTAGACACTCATCAATAACTCGTATGAAAATTTCAATAGTTGAGAAAATTGCATATTTTCTGAGTTATTAAATTAGAAGCTAGACTAATTATCGCATAATTGGTAAAAGACAAACTAGCATATTTTTATCTAGTTGTTGTGCTTTGACCATTTAAAAGTACTACTTACAATTGTTGGAATAGTAAAACTATTAAGAAAGAAATTGCATGCCCAATTTTTCAAGTTAATAGCATTGATGGATAGTTCATCATCTACATAGTAGAATACACTCTTTTAGTACATAAGTAATTGTTATGTATGGACTTTCTAAAAGGTGTAGGAAGTAAATAGTACACTATTTTCTTTCACTGGTTAATGAAACACTTACAATGTTGTCAAATCCAGTGGGAGTGTTGTGTTCTTATCACTAAATAAGGAATTAATGTAATGATCTCTTATTCAGTGGGACTTACAAGCTTTGTCATATTGGTAGTAACCCAGATTATCTCTAAAATGTCTTAAGATAATTATTTTCCACATGTAGACACTTATGTTTTCAAGGATGGTCATGTACGTTTCCTTATTAGACAATGAAGTGGTTCTACATCTACTAAGTTATGCTAATATCAATGACACAATCATATTAGTCACATAAACAAACATACGTCGTGTTGTTTATCTGCTACATGATGTTGCTCCATGCACAAGTGAGAGAAATCTATATTGTGTGCAGGGTACAACATATAGGTATATGATTTAATGGATTCTCTTGACTGCAAGGTAAGAGACTAACGTTCTAATATAACTTGTACATATCTAATTCAAGAAACACTTGGTGTTGAAATTTACGTCATGTGAGAACTTGGCGAGATTGCAACAACAAAGTAAATCTCTATGTGAAGTCAGACCTTGCATGGACATATTTGTAGTTTCTAAATTAGACAAGTATTTAGAATATGTGTCAAGATGATAGATATAAGACTACTTCAAATTAAATATTTATGTATTATTAGAATGACATAAATAAATGAAGTAATCTAATACTACTTTAATTTGTATATTTATGAATTTTTGGAATGACATAAATAAATGAATAAATAATGTAGTCCTACATTATTGTGAAGTAAATAAATTAACTTGAAATTACTATTGAAACCAATAGTTGTGTTCATAATTACTTTAGTTAAACATGTTTATGATTCATTGTAAAGACATAAACATAAAATCTTTTAAGACTTATAATAAAGTAAGACGTTAACTTGTTATGTTTTTTTAATTAAGACATATACAAGAAGTCATTGAGTTGATTAATGATATATAACGTATAATGGGATTATAACTGTTTATGTTTTCTTGATGAGACATGGATATGAAGTGACTTGGTTTAAAGTACTTGGGTTATAAAGCATGCAATTGGCTTGAAAAGTCTATTATACCATTAAGTTGACTTAGTTGGTAAATAGGTAAGCCAAAAGGAATATGTTTATCTTATATATTGTTAGATTGTCTTACAATATTAATTCTAATGAATACCACATGTTGATGGTATGTTCAGTTAGGAGAATCAAACTTTATTTGATTTGTTTGATTCAAGATAACCATAACTTCTTTCTTAAAAAGTAACAAGGTTAGAAAATTGAGTATGGATTGAATATACTCAATATGACTCCAACCTAGAAGATTGATAAAACACCATTTAATTATGGAATGTGATGAATCACATTAAGTTTTAAAATTGAAGATTCTGAATTTGTTAAACTACTTATGAATAGGTTAATTAACAAACTATTGTCAGGAATTATCAATGTGTATTTGTAATGTCCCAAAAAGAGAACAATGTAGTTTTGATCTAACTGCTAAGTATATATAGATAGTGTATATAGTACAAAAGGCAAATGGGAGTTTTTTTTTATCTTGAAAGATAAAATTACAATATACATAATCTTCTAAAACACACTAGTGAATATCATGATGAGGCTAGATATGAAATGATAGACCTCATGATGATGGAATTTTCGTTCATAGATCTGCAAGGATATCTCAGATATTTGACTTATATGCTGAGAAATATGAGTTACAGGATTATAGTAAACCTGATAATCATTATGATGGATTACCAAATATTGAATTGGTTAAATAACTCATACTATGAATGTTAAAGATGTTGTCCATAAAGATAATCAATTTTGGAAATTTGGTTTATCTTAATAGTTAGACTAGAGAATGGAAATGAGTTTCTTCAAAGAGATGAAAACCCTAGTGGTTTGAATTTCTATGTAGAAATCATATGGACAATATTATACACATATTTAATGCATGTCTTATGACAAGATTATTAATCATACTTAAGAAATTAATTATGATTGAATATTCTTTTCTAGACACATTAAATATATAAAGATGATAATGGTCATACTTGTTTTCATTAATATGAAATATGACAATGGAATATCAAAACTCTTTCTTGAGAAATTACTTGAGCGAGGACGGTAAGTAATAGAAAGATTTTTGAATTCATATAATCTTTGGAAGTGTACAAGTGCGATAATTCATGAATGGATAAACGCATGCATCTATGAAATTATTCTTATGTGTAATTATTAAATCCTAGTTTCGATTTATAATTGAAATAAGATAAATTTTAAGTATTCCTAAAAGCTAGTGGGAGTATTATGTTTAGATTTTAAATCTTATATGTTGTATAACATATAGGAAGTAACATTCCTTGTAAGCTAAATATTAAGTCTTAGTTTGGAATAATGCTTCACTTGTAAGATTTAAGAATTAAAACATACAACCTTGGAAATATGTTTATTATTAATAAACATGTGCAGTAAAATAAATGATTCTAATAAAACATGATATATCATTTGGGAAATTGATAAATATCTTTTGACAAGATAGAACATGAATGAAGTCTAAGTTTGACCTGTAGATTCATCATGTACATCATGTTGTGTATATTAAAATTGTTGTATCATTCTTGCATAAGAAGTGATTTGACAACATTGATATCTAACTAAAAGTTATTAGATAACGTGTAATGAATATTCTAATAGAATTACATCCTCGACTGGAATTGCTCATAGATTCTATGGATGAACAATATGTCAATTGTTGTGCAAATTGTCATCAGCTTCAAACTTGAAAGTTTGAAAGACATCAAACATTACACAATAAGATATTAAAATTTACGGAGTTTTAATGAGCACATTGTTGTTTGTATACAATGATGCTGGTTTAATTGAGATGACACTCAATACTAGTCATCGTAGGATTTCATCCTTGTTAATGACCATGTGAACTAGTTGTGCTACTAAGAGCACAGTTGCATTATACATTAAAAGAATAAGAATACTTTAAACTTTAAAATGTTTGAAAGTTTAAATTGTCATAAATTGATGATCGAGGATGTCACAAACTTTATGAATTATTATGTGGATTGTTGAATGCACACATACAAGGACTTCATTAATTGAATTCTTGAAATAAGTATTCTCAAAATTACGATAGATCAAGTTGGTTGATTTATGCCTTGTCAACAAGTATGATTGTCATTACTTGAGGCATAATTTATCAACTGGAATTTTCATGTATTGATCTATTTGGTATTTGGATAAGGGATGTTAAACAATTGTTATAATAAATCAAGTACTTGGTATGTTTGATTTTATAATATATATTGTATCCTATATTTGCATGTTTAATCCGTGAATAAATTTATTTATTCTAAATCGTCCGTTGTCAATTAATGATATGGGAGTATTATTAAATTAAGACAAATTTGAGAGATATGGTAGAATATACTTGAAAGTATATTGATGAGAATGCATACCAATTTCAGATGATATTCAATGAATTGAATATAGGACTTATCCCAACTACATAATTTACTTTATGGATATTGTTGTTAAGTAAATTATGAATAGTTATCCTCGGACTTGAGATACCGGATAAGTGTCATGAATGTAGTGCATACGTGGAACAACTTAACGCTATCGTGAATCGGTAGTCATAAGGGTTGTTTCAAGTGTTACAAAGTTCATGGGTTATTCTTGTAGTCAAGATAGAATTTGTTCCTTCAAATTTATTTGGAGTTTAATACTGTTGGGCCCCTCGTAGGGTTGACAAGATGTTTGCATGGCCATGCCCAAAGTTCTCCCCTGAATATGTTCAGAAGATTTGGTAATCTTGCTCAATCACTAATAACGAGAAACAGAATGGTTGAATAAAGAATGACTTAAATCCATATCTTTATTTAACACGGTATTAGAAACAAAAGGATAAAAATAACGAGAAATCATTAAAAGGTTTTCCAGGAGCCTTGCTCGAGTTGTACTAGAGGCATCGAAGTGTTGCTAGGCGGCTCATCGATGTGATCACTCTATTAAGATATGTCCAGTGGGGCTGTTGGTTTTATGGACAATAAATTAATAGGCGTGTGTTAGGATCGAACTCGAGACCACGGATTGCACACTTTACGTATGAGGATTAAAGTTAATAATTAAATATAATAGTTATATTTATTTATTAATTAAATGAAATAATTATAACGGACGTTAAGTAATTAGTTGTAATGGACTACGGTCGTTAAATGTAATTGGAAAGGACTAGAATGCAAATCAATATTTGGAAGGTTTGAATACCTTGTGGGATACTCCATCCGATCGGCCACAAGGAAACCCAACCCATATCCAACTCAACTTGTTCTCCAAGTTTTGCTAAGTATATATACAAGGCTAGGGTCTTGTGTTTTGCATCTCTTGTACTCATAAGCTAAAACCTAAAAGTGTTTGTATGTGTTTTTGCTTTTAAACCGATCGCACAACCCTATGGGTGTCGATCATCATCTTTCAAAACATAATTATTCATTTAATTAAAACTAGCATTACTTTAATTTGTTTTAGTGCGTGTGTACAAGAGCGTGGTAATAACATACTTTTGTTATTATTCTTGGATTGAATTACAAAGCGGTAAGGGTAATTCTTATAATCCTATAAACCCTAATTAGGGTTCATCCTAATTGCTAGTTTGTGGATTTGATTCTTGTTCGGCTAGAATCAAGTAACGCATACTTTATTCTTTAGTTAATTAATTATTCATTATATGTTCCTATACGCTTCCGCACTTGCTTTGATGTTTTGTGTTTTATTTTTGAATGTCATGTTATATAATTCCAACATAACCTTGTATTAGTTTTTAAATGAACTTTGTGGGTGTGTTCCCTGTAAACCCTCACGAGACTTCACTCGTCCACTTGGGACACCAAGTGGTTTAAAAGGCGTGTTGCATTCGCTAAATGCAACCGTGATTACTACGAAAGTGAGTTAGATTTGTTTTTTGTTTTTTTCATTTTTTCTTTTTAGAATTATGCTTGTCGTTATTGTGATTTCAGGGATTGAAGTTTGTTCATGACGCTTAAACGAAGGCACGGTTCTTTTTCGTGGGCCTTCTTCTTTTGGAGCAAATTTCGGGAAGTTCTCGCTCTAATTCTACCTTTCTTTTCACCTTTATTTTAATGCCTAGTACAAATGGGGCTTTGTACAATTCAAGTGGGGGACGGAGTAGAATTATCTCTTGAACTTTATTTCGCCCTCATTTTTTAGTTTATTTTGAAAATTATGCCATTTTAAAATTTTGACATGTTTTCCTAACCTAACTAGATTAGACATTAGCCAGCACATACAACCCATGACATTACATGGTGAGATTAGCCTTATCCGTTTCCAATATTTTACCCCAAATCCACCAAATTATGAGTGTGGGTAGCTTGTAAACTTTAGAACTTGGCCTTTGCATCATTTCGAGACCATAGGCGAGGTATGTTGAGTTAGCTTGATGTATTTGGACTTTTCGGTTTTAGAAGGCAATATTATAGGATTATCACCCAAACAACCTACCATTGTGAGTCTATCGATTAGTCTCCTCGACTTTTCGACCCCATGTGAAACCCTTTTGTTGAACTCTCCTTTAGTGCAAGATACCCTAGATACACCCTTACGAGCCATTCCTTTCATTTTGTCAACCCAATATATTGTTTAGTTACACCTATACACCTTAGCCTACCGTAGTCTTTATTTTTGATTGGAAGTCATCATTTGCCTAAGTTCAAGGTTGAGTGGAAAGGTTTGGAAATCACGCTTTCACCGACAACATTTATGAAGATCATTGAAGACCCCCGTATTCCCATTGTTCATCTCGAGTGGGGATGTTATGTTATGTTGAAAAAAAATGATTAAAAAAAAAATTGATTGAGTTATGATATTGTAAAATGCAATGTTATAAGCACTGTAGTATGCGCTTTATTGATTAGTATCGAGGAGGCCACCTCGGTCACATTTGAAGATTGGAGTTGGTAGTTATGCCAACAAAAGAAGAAAAGGTAGTGTGCCCATCACGACGTCCTCTAATGACACATCTACCTTGCATTTCATGATCCAGTTTCTAGACTTCTAAGCTTGAACTTTGGGCGGACGGTAAATGGTGATGACTTGGTTATAGATTTAGACTACCTGCTTGTTTTTCATTTTACACCAATTATATATCCCATGTCTTATCCTACCCTTTAGTCATAAAGCATGTCTAGGTGATGCAACGAGCAATCTTTGGTGTCTTGGCCATGGATTTGGTCATGTATCATTGATTTTGTCCACTTACGCCGTGACATGTTAGTAATGACGAGTCACCCTTAACCTTTGTGTGTCTACCCATATTGCCTTGAGAATTGTTTAGTATAACTCTAGTGGTGGAGATTTGTGTAACCGCCAAACTTATGATAGAATACATGCTAAGGCGTGCGATTGGTGATCACCACGAAATTGAAACTTAGAATAGTTGAGAGATTTGAGTGTTTGTTCCCCTTTCGTGAGGTGTTCGACTTTGTTTTATTCTAGCATAAAGGGATTTGTAAACTCATATTTTCCGGTTTTGGGAGATATCTTTTAGAATCTATCTATTAAGGTCTACTTGAAGGCAAGTAGAGTTCAAGTGGGGGATATTTGATAACATCAAATAGTCTTAAATATTAAGTGTCAATTTCCCCAATAATGCTCGTTATTTATATCATTTATATGGATTTACGCTTGTTTTCCATTGTTTTCCACTTTCGTGTAAATTACGAGCATTGGAGCTAAAGAGACACGAAATGGAAACATAACTAAAGATTTATCACAATATGCCTATTTTGAAGAAGTTCTGACATAACTCTCTCTCACATTCGCCGTAACTATTGCGTGACCACGAATACCAACTTATCAAGAGGTTATGGCGTAACTCTTCCCAAAGGTTATGACGTAACTCCATTAGGTCAAAAGAGGTTCCACGCCATCGCGATACTTACGCCGTAACTCGCAACACTTATGGCGTAACGGGTTTATTGAAGACTACGGCGTAACCACTAATAAGGTTACACCGTAACTAGCGGATCTAGTGCATCTATGAAGAAATAGAAGGTTACGGCATAACTCCTATATTGGTTCGCCGTAACCCGGACACAGCCTATAAATACCCCAATTCGGCATTTCTAATCATCCCATTCACATACAACACTACGAGAGCGTGGGAAAAGCTCAAGGCATGTCTAGGGAGCATACGGAGTTGTTTCAAGGGAGAAGTCACTCCATTACGATAAGCTTTAGCGTTTATATTTCTTTACTTTCAATTCATGTATTTCGTACCTTTGAATATTGAATTGATTTGCATGATTAATATGAGGGCTAAGCACCCTTTGGTGCTAACCTAGTTATGATTCCTTAATTGTTTTGTTTGCGTTTACCTTTACTTCCATTACAATTATTTCTAAGTGTATGCATGCATAGTTCATTGGTAGTCACCCTTGGTTGGTAGTTTTGAATGGCGGGAGGCCAATTGCCTAGGAGATATGACCAATGACCCTAGGTGAGCGGATCGAGACGGAAGGGTAACATATGACCAACCGAAGACCCTTTCTACTTGTGCGATTTGACCAACTAATCACCTATCGTTTGGATGAACTTAAGAATTGGGGTGTAGTGTCTAAGTTCCTAACGGTAGGAACTCACTATTTTGAATCTAGCATGTAGCGGTACTTAATGACTTGGCTTAGGGACCGGGAACAACAGGACTTATGACGGTGCTTTGATTTCTCCTGTGGTGGCATCTTTCTTTGATAGGTTAGGCGAATTAACCAAATGATGTCATCTCGAATTTGACCCCACAAGTAATTGGAATTAGGTAGACGTGACATAACTAGCTAGGAGGATTGACTAGGTTAGCACCACTATTCCTCTATTGATTTCCTTTATCCATTTATACGCTTTTCTTTCATTCGCATTAGTAGTTTAATTAATTAAATCCCTATTGAAACAATTATTATTACGTGACACTAGACTTAGTAATAATCCAATACACATAGCTCTTGGGCGACCTTGGCTTTACCATTTACTACACTACACGCGACCGGGTACACCGCCGATTAGTGCATTAGGGTGAGACCATAGGTATAGCGAGACACTATAAATATTAAGACACAGTCAAGTAAAACTGCATCAAGGAGTTAGCACTGTCGAAGAAGAAAAGTGGGAGGATCCGTGCTCTCAAGAAAGTAGTTCGGATGCCCAGAACAACTATTCAAGAGTATGGAGGCACAAGTGAATGAGTTGATAGAAATGACCACACATGATCATAAGGAAGAATTTCGTGAACATGGGGACATGGTCAAAAAGTTTTGCTTCCAAGAAAATCGCAACAAGATGAATTTGAGGACATAATGTTGACATTCGTCAACAACCAGGAGAAAAAAATACAACGCCTCGAAGCTCACATGAGAAAAACCCACGACACTTTCTTGGAACTAGCTGACGATTTCATGATGAAACTCCGTGAAGAAATCGCAAAGAATGATATACCTAGAAAGATCGAAAAGGTATACGCGATACAGGAGCTCGTAAGTATAATTCCTGAATCCCAACTCACGAGAGAATTTCTCTCAAAGACTCGCAATTTGGCAAGAGCTCGTATCTCAACACTCCTTGCATAAAAGAAATATTTCCTAGAGACGAATTCATTGGAAGGGTGCAAGTTTTACTTCCCAATTTCCATAACATAAGGAAACTTTCTTTTGGGTTTAAACGGGTTTATTAGGTCAAGATGGATCCTTAACTAAGAATCTCTTAAAGTTGATAGAAAATGATCCCTTTCTAGGAGAAAGACTTGATTTACCGCTACACTAATTGAGTTAGGTAAGGTTAGTATGATAGAGCACACTCTTGAGCATATAAGTCACCCATCATCCTCTCCTCACGTGCAAATTTCCACCCTAAGGTGTGTGTGCTACTATCACCCGCACTTAAGCTTAAGTGTGGGAAAACTTCCCTTTCCGTTAAATAAGGGTAGAGTCAAGCTCGTGACTCGAACAAAAACAAGCGCTTCTTGGGAGGCAACCCATGTTTATTTGTTTGCATGTATGTTTTTAATTTTATTTGTGTGTTCATATATCTTTTCATTATTGTTTATTCTCATGTTAGACTTTGTGAAAATGCTTTATTTTGTTTTAACCATTATTAATTGCATATAAAGTTATTTTACAAAAGATAAGTGTAGGAAGATCACATATGTTTTTAAGAACGTGAACATGAGATTAACAATAATTGAAATTGTATATATATGTGTGTGTTTGTTAGAGTCAAATGCTTGTATCGAGTCATAATGGATGTTTTGCAGGAATTTTTCCAGGTTTTAATGAGGTAATTTTTCTAGAAAATGTACCAGACCCTTTCTGTCAGGACAACCTGACGGAGTCGGGATTAAAATCCGACGGCGTCAGGAAATGTGGAAACAGATTATCAGTTTCGTTTTCTGTCTAACTTGTTATTTTTGGAAACTTCCAATCCTTAATTTTTCAGAAAAACTGCAAACATCCATTCCACAAGCATTATATCTTATTTGCTTTGTTTCTAAGTCTGGAATTACATCTTGTTGTTATTTTTCTTTGTTTGGTTTGATGCTTTGGGTTGTCATTTTCTTATGAATGTGCAGGTTATTTTGAACAAGAAGAAGAAACACATATTGGATGAAGCTTATTACTTATGCATTCTTCTAGGAAGAGGATCTAACCGCAACCTCAAACGTATCCTACCGAGCTAACCAAGGGAGTACTAGTTTCTTTTACTTACTTACCTTACTTTATCATAGCTTTTATGCTTTCGGGGAATATTGGGGACAATGTTCAGTTTAAGTGTAGGGAGGGAGAATAAAACGGAAACTTAAAAACTATACACTCACTTGATCATTCGTCTTGTCCTTCGTAATTTATGTAATAAACTATGAGAAATATTCATTAGGGCAATTTTAGCGCCAAATTTAAATTTTTTTATGACATTTACGAGCTAAACTTTAGTCTTAATAAAGCGTCTTATGGATAGGAATTATATGACTAGCAAAAAAACGGTTTACCACTCAAATTCCACCCCAAAAATGTGAGGTTCGCCCCTTCACCTTTAATGCTTAGAGAGTGTACCGATAGTACAATAGATTCTAAAACTTGTTTTGTGATGCATTCTGAGATCGCTAGTGAGACTACACTTGTGTAGTTAGGAATAACTAAATGAAAAGAGGCATTAGGATAACCCTTGTTTGAAACCTGTATTATAATTACTTCTTCCACATCGGTTGAGTAATTACCCCCACACCCTTGCTATGTACTCATCTTTAGTACACGATACCCCTAGTTAACCCCTCAAAGCCTATCCTTTACGTGGTTCTCGTGATGTTTCAGTTTTCCGGAATATCAATGAAGAACATTGTTTACAATCCACCCCCAAATGTACACCCAAATCGCCTTAGCCTACCTTGTATGCACTCACCTTTAGTTCATTATTGTTATCATTACTTAAACCTTAGTTCAAATATCTAGTTACTTGCATGGTTTCTAAGTCGAGTCATATCTTTTGTACAGTTTTGAGGCGATTGGGACTCATGGGTAAAAGTAATATTTTATAGATGTAGGAAGAACGATAAATTCAAATTTCCTTTGAATACGTAATTAAATACTCAAGTGTTTGATCTTTTCAAATTGGGTCAATTAGTGTTAGAAATAAAAACTCAATTGTAGGGATGCTCTATAAATCCTTTATATTTTGATGTTATCGTAGAGGATGGTAGAGTAAAAATGTATGAAAAAAGAGGGTTTAAAAAATTAAGAAAAACATCGGGCTACCATCCTACATCTATCTTTATGTTTATGTATTTAAATTTATATTTGTTTTGTTTCAAGTTATCTAGAGTTTAGTGAGTCGAGTCTTGGCTTAGCATACGCTTTTCATGCTTGTAACATAAGATTTTTGACTTGTCACCACTAAATATCCCTATCAAACAAAACCCTTTGTTTCCCTACCGTAAGCCTAACGTTACAACCCTTGTAAAGACCTCTTGAATAGTTGTTCCTAGGTGCTTACGCCAAAGCGGTGGAGGTTTGATCTAGTCTCAAGCTTATGGTAATCTATGTACTATGCCAGGTAATGAGTGTTTATCTTCCATCTCCATTTATCATATTTCATATAAACCGAGAGATGAGAGAATCCAAACACCACTTGTGAGGTGCTAGTGTATAATTTTCGTGCTTGTTATGACTATTGCAATGCTTCATGCCCCCAACTTGTAAATTAATTGCCAAGAACACATTTGCTTGAGGACAAGCAAATACCAAGTGTATGGATATTTGATAAGGATTTAAAACGTACTCTTTTAGGGGCTCATTTAAGCCCTATTTCGACACATTTATATCGGTTCCTTTTTACTTTTAGGTCTTTTGGAAGCAAAATGTTGGAATGAAGCACATTTGAATGAAAAGGATAAAAACATGAAGAAAATGGCAAAGTCAATATCGAAGACACTCGAGGCTAATCAGCGAACACAGGCGTCCCATTCAAAGGCGATGCGTCCTCTATGAAGACTTGATCGAAAAGTGCATGCGACGGCTCGGTGAAATTTCGATCCTAAAGCACGACGACATCACGCCTTAATTCGAAGGCGTCACTCACAAATCACACGGACACCCAAGATCAAAGACTCGGACACCGTCGCTACTAAAGACCGACGGCGTCACACATCTCAATGGCCGTCGTCTGGTGATCAAGACTATCACAACATCTTGTGTAAACGTCTTGATTTAGCCATAACTTTTGCATCTGAACTCGGTTTAGGTGATTCAAAAGCCCATGGGACCGGAACGATAAAATATCAGTTTGGTGAAAAAAGTATTAGTGGCGCCATCACCCTTTGCCGACAGAAAATCTGCCTATAAATAGAACATTATAACTTCACTTTTTGTAGGCTCAAAACTCTAAGTCCGATTCTAGGGTTTAGATAGATGTTTTTCCAGCAACTTAGAAGGTTTCAATCACTCCAAAAACATCTTGTAATGGTTTGTTGATTATATCTTAATCCATATCTTCAATTTATCATTATGTCTACCACATGTTTGATTGATTGTGTGTATGCTTGCTTGTTTACCATGTCTAGCTAAATTTCTTTTTTGTTTGCTTAGATCTATGAAACCTAGTTATTGATTATTGTTAGGTTGTTTCATATCTTAATTTTAAATTGGCTTAGGAGTGCAACTAGCCATCATTTGTTGTATTTAATGCTTGAGTATGCTTTATGAATGTGTGGCTTATGGATGAAATAGCTTAGGCTTGCCGACTTCGTATGTCATAAAAGAGAGATAACCTCAAAGAACTAGGGGACACGCATACCGTACGACCTCAGGAATACAACACGTTAAGATAAGGTGTAACAATTCAGCCGACCAATAAAAGATAACTAGGGAGTAATAGTATCTAGGTAAACACATTTTTAATCATCATACCAGCACACATCAAATAGACATAGCTACCCGTAGTAATTAGATAATTAGATAAATTAGATAAGTAGAGTAATCGGTAGAAGTACCACCCCCAACCAATTGCCCCGAGATATTTACCTTAGCTTTCTAAAACCAATAAAAAGATAAAAAGAATCATCCTCAACCCCACCTTCCGTCATATATTTCTTACTAGCGTTCCAATTCCCTCGAGAACGATATCGGTTCGAGGCTTACCCAATACTACACTACAACGATTAGGTTCATTTCTAGGAGGTTGAAAAACTTGCTCGATGAAAAGAAGTTTCCTTCACCCGAGCGCGCCTCCACGCTCATCACAATCTAACGAGGGAAAAATCAAAACACAAACTTTTCAACCATTAAACCAACTAATCATATGTTCTATCATATATTGAGTTTTTATGATAAATAAAACATCGAATCCGATGAACACTTTTAAGTGACAACTAGTACAATAATTTCTTTGAGGTATTTCATCAAGGGGCAATTATGGCAACACACCTTTTGCTCAAGGTGGCAACACTTTCTAAGAAAAAAGTTGGCGTATCCCTTAAGTAGACCTTGAGACTTGCTACTTTAACTAATTATTTAAGCAACTATGTTTTTGCGAAAATTTATAAGCAACTTTTTTTATTCGACGTTCTTACATTATAGTACATCGACAACTGTAAAATACTATCACATAAACCAAAATATTCTTAGCGACTTTTTAAAAGCGCCTTTTTCATTAGCGATTTATGATAAACTAATACCTTATCTTTTATCTTTTGTGGCCACATTCACTTCCTACCGACGAACCTAGGCGCTTAATAATCCAATTCTCATCATTTTCATTCAATTATTAAAATTGAATTGTGCAAAAGTTAGTGATACTTTATTGTCATGGTCCCCATATCAATTTTGTCTCTATTTAATGTTTCAATATTCGTACCAAATTAGGGTTTACATGTAAAATTATATATATATTTTTAAACTATTGTATTTTATATGTTCACCGTAACGGGATGGCACCTAGTTGGACTTGATCCTCATTGCTGTTTGATGTTCATGTTTTTGAGTTTTATTTCCAACCCGAGGTATGAAAATGGGGGTGTTTTTATTGGAGTATGTCCAAGGATAGGAAAATGGATTTATAGTAGTATGTGCGGTATCTTAAAGAACATCTTGAGCTAAATTTCCATTCGTTGTTTTATGTTTACCACAATGTCAATTAGAGGTAGGCTTGAAACTAATAGAATGTGATAGGGATGTGGTTGCCATGTATGACCTTGTTGATCGATATGGGAAGTTAATGATGTATATGGCACATAACCCCAAAACTTGTTTGATTTTATTATTAGAATCTTAACTTTTATGATTACGAAGATGATTATACAACTAAATTGATTATCCATTGAAGAAGGTTAAAGATGCTAGCAATATAACATATGATGAGCTTATTGCTTGGGTGAAGAAAAGAGCGACCTTATTGATGTTGATGTCGATATATACATTAGGGATGTAGTTGCTAAGCCTAAGGTTAGCGTAAGTTGGTTTCATTGAAGAGCAAGATAAAGCCTTTGCAGGACAATCGATAAAAAATTAAAATAAAATAAAATAAAAAGGCTATTCACAGTACATTAGATGCTACTTTGTGAGACATAAATCTAATAAACTAGGCGATATATGTGTCACAAAATAGCATTTAACGACCAAAATATCATGGTTTTTTAATAGCAAACACTTCTATTTTACAGTGCGTCAAAGTTACCAATTAATTCATATCACACTTACCACGGGACACGTATCCATATCGATTATCCATTATTTTGATGATGTAGGTTATCTTTTCAACACTACGTTGCAAGCCGATTATATCAAGCCGGTGAGGTTATAACACGGTATGTTCCAACAAAGTACATAGACACATAAATAAATAAGTGCATATATTAAAATATCTAACAAAATAAACCTTACTAGGTTTATTAAAACATCCATAAACATAAACATTAACTTTAGACATTCCTTAAACCCCACAACCCTAGCCATACCTTAAACCCAAAATACATTTGACAAGCACCGGAAGAAACGGATCGATTACACCATAGACTTGAGCTTCTCAATGAATGACGAAGCTCCTTGCTCGCTCTCGCTTGTTCACAACCTTCACCAACATGTTTGCAACCACATAAATCTTCATTTTGCAAATTATTCAAGCGTGAAATGCTTTGCACACTGTATCAAAAGGATACAAAAGCTCCAACTATGCAATCACAAAATCCCTCTCGCAACCACGAGCCTAATATCATGGGCTTTTTAGTTAGTCTGCTTCATCCACCCTAGTGACGATAACTTCCTCTCGAAACTTCTCCACCATCATGTCTCTAATGAGACTAGAACTAGCAACAACAACTAACTCCTCATGAAAGGCATTTTTGTAGTCATTTTCTTCTTTTCTTATTTTTTTGTAAAAAAAAACAATGATTTTGCTCTATGTTTTGTGTTTGAAGTTAAAATTTTCCTTTGGTTTATGTGTGTTTTATATGAGTTATAAGCTCTTTTGATTTGATAGCCACCTTGAGCCACCCATAGTAATTATGGCCTTTTGACTTATAAGCCATTTTGATTTGATAAATTGTTGGAATCACTCCTAAACCTTAATCAAGTGTTAGTAATTCATATGTAATAGTTAGCAATTATGGTCTTTATGTTTGTTACTAGCTTAAGCTTATGTAGAAGGCCCATGAGCTTAGGCCCAAGCCCATAGGAGAAAGGAAGGACTAGGAAGTGTTGCCTAGCTTCCTCCTATAAATACTATAATAACCCTCACTTGAGGTTGATTGTTCAATTATTTCTTTCACTCACTCTCTCGCTTAACCATTATAGTATATCGTGTGTGTGTGTTTGGATACTTGTTCAACCGACCTCTATCTCTTCTCTATTTCTTTCATTGATGCTTGTGTTGTAAAACTAGTGACCTAACGATGGTATCAATCGCCAAATAGTTGGGTAAGCGTATTATTCTTGAAGTGGGTTTTGGTCCTACGCGTAGAACATACGTGCATGGTTTGATACTTTGGTTCACTTAAAACACAATTTTTACGTTTGAATCCAAGATTCTTGTACTTTCAATGTTTTAAGGTGTTAAAATAAGCATTTACGCAAAGTTTCAAACTTCTGGCGTGGATAAGCGTTTTTGAGCTTGGTTTTTAACGAGGGTTTCGGCTACATAAGCTGTTTTAGGCGTTTTGGTTCATCAAGTTTCACACTTTTGTGTTATTTTGGTGATATTGAGCTTTCTCATCACAAAAATCGGTTTAGAAACATCTTTGGGCAAAAGTAACTACGAGTAGTCCTACGCGTAAGTGAAACCCTAAACTTCTGGCGTAACTCACTCCTTGGTTTGATCTTGGTTTAGTGGTTTACTCCGTGTTTTCTTGCTTGGATAAGCTGAAAATCGTCAACTTTGGATATCTTTTGCCTTTGTGATAGTGTAAAGATCATGAGATAAAACCAAAAGTACGCATAAGCATAAAGCTTCGCGTAGAACATCCCACGCATAAGATTCATCTTACGCCTAAGCCTAGTCTTACGATAAGGTAATCTTCGCCTAAGTTTTCTTCGCTAACTTACTTTTACGCATAACTTTGGTGCATTTTCCACCTTACAGCGTAAGCTAAACCTCTGCGTAACCTGGCATTACAGCGTAACTTTGGTGTTTTCGCATAAGTGTTACTTGGTTTATTGTGATTTCTCGCTAAGGATACTTCATCAACAAAGGTTCATTCGACTACAAATGTCACACTCCCAAATTACTGTTTTGCGTGAATGGAATTCACAGGGTTGTTGTCATAGCATCACAATCACAAGTTATATTGAGCGACCTAAAGTGTCGTTTGAAAAATACATCGCTTGATTTAATAAAAACATTGAGTTACAAAGATAGGTCCCAAATGAAAGTTACTATGTGCGGAAAATAAGTTTGGTACAAGTCAAACGATGTTTTAAAATGTATCAATCCCATGTGAGACGCGTCGTCATCGCGACTCTATGATATATCCACATGCATGCCATGAAGTGAATGCCTTAGTTACACGAAAATACATTGCTAAAAGTGTCAACACATAGGTTGAGTGAGTTCATAGAGTTGTTGAAAATGTTAAATCGACTACCACAAGTATATATTATGTATGACAATGTCGTCACAAAAATGATACAATTGCCTAAGCACATGACACGAAGCTTGGTGATGTTAGCCAACAGTGTTTGCCAAACAACTATAATAATGATAATGACATGAAATGCATCCGTCGGTTGGAATCCGCCAACCCGGATGGAGGTGTCACCTCGATAGATCTATCCACTCACTCACGCTTCTATGAAATTAACGGTTCATGTTCATGAAATGGGGACATTTAAGCAGCAATGAGGTAACTTAAGCAATGTAATGAATTTGATATACTTGGCATCGTAATAAAATGATGTACAATGTATTCTCCCGTAGGTTTGAAATAAGTAAAACTTGAATAAATTGGGGCTATGAAAACTCACTGTTGCAATGATTATGATGACAAAAGTGGATAAAGCGAAATGTAGCGTGAATCTCGAAACTGACCTATTAGGAATGATATGATATGTAATAAGTCATGATGTAATGTTATGCATGCAATTCGGATGATATTTATACCACTTATGAAATTTTGAAAATAATGCTTTTCGTCGAAAATATAATCTTCTAACGTCTTGACCATTTTAAATTACTTCACATGTATTTACATTGAAATGATATCCGACGATAATCATTTAGTGATTTATTAAGAGATTATAACTTTTCGTAAAATAATGTCATTGAAATTTTCATGAAAGTGACTAAACGGCCTCTAAAAACTAGTCGTAAAATGGTGCACGTCGGCGTTAGGAAACAAACTCAACGGTTTTGGGAAGCTTGTATCATTATCTCAAAGTTTTAGTGTTTAAGTTTCCATCCTAGAGGTCTCGATCACAAAGAAAATATAGGTTAAGTATGGTACTTTTGTCCAAAATGTTGTTTAAGGGTGGTTTTCGGCAAAGTTTAAGTGGCCGTATATTATTCGTTACAACTCCGCTTGACAAAGCGGTTGGACATTTTGGAAAATATGCTTGGCGAACTTACTTTTACTAGAAGACATCACGTTATAAAAGTACTACGTCAATATTAAAACGACCCTCAACATGGTCCTTGTTTTGCCGTATTACTTGTCTATTAGAAATTTAATAGTTTTCTTATATAATAAAGTTACGGCAACTTTGTTAAATCGCGTGTAATTTAATCGTTACAAGTCCGTTTTCTACGTTTTATATGTCTTGAATCGTAATAATATATACTAATATATTTTGATAAGACGACACATTTTATAACGCTTAAGACTCATTTTGACTCGTAAAAAGTCGAGATTACATCTTGAATTTTCTGTACCAAATATCTTTCGTCGTCAAACTTGAAAAATTCATAACTTCTTCGTTATAGCTCCGTTTAATCCGTTCAAGCGACCACGTTTTCGTTTTAAAGTATATTTTCTAAATATCTAGGCCAAAATTTTTACCTACTGTCGGATTTTCCAGATTTTGAAAATAAGGACAGACCCTTTTCAAACTTGTCGAAATGAGTTTTCTCGCGCAAACCTATTCTAACCCATTCAAAACAACTCCGAAGCTATTCTAATTCTACCATACACCTTCCTAGGGTGTCATGGGTTCCTAGACATCGCCAAAACTAATATATAACAAGGAGTAATTATAGGATGAATTATATATATATATATATAACACTTAAAAACCTTAAAAAGTGGTATAAACATCACATAACTTGCATGTTTTTCTTGTGCATAATAAAAATGAACATAGAAATGAATATGGAAAATAATGATATGTATGAAATGCTTACTAGTAATTGATGAGGTTTATGAGAACAAAGGATTTTCCTAATCACCCTAGGTTTATATTGCAAAACCTTTACAAAGAGTGATACTAGTGTTAAAACCTTGTCTTGAGAAATTTTGATGCTTCCTTCTTCTTGTCTTGGTTTGGCGGTTTTGGAGAGGAGAAAGAGCAAGAGATGTTTTGATTTTACTTGCAAATGAATGAGATAAGTTTGATCTTTAGTATATTATATAAAATACTTGGGTAAGATATTTGTAGGATTTTTGATGACTAATTGTGTCGACAAGGGGTGAATTTGTTTAAGATTATTATTATTATTATTATTTTTAAATATGTATAAGTAGAATTACTTGTAAGTTACTTGAAGTTAAATGATAACTTGTAGTCACATTTGAGTATATAGGGTAGCGTTAGATAAAATAAATTTTCACGGTCAAGATAAAATATATTTAGGTCATAAAATTATAAAAATACATTTCTTGCAAAATTTGAGTGAAATAATAATAATCGTGTAGTATTTAAGAAAACCGTCGTAATTATATAAATATAACAATTTATATACAAAATAAATTTAAAACACTGGGTAAACTCATAATATTATTTTTATAAACTTAATATGAGTATAAAATATATCGGGATAATTTTGGAAATAAATGGATCAATTTTCAAAATAATTAATTACGCGATAACGTTTATTTAATAAAAGTTATCGTTTAATGTAAAATGCAAAACCATGCATGAATCGATATGAAATGATGTTATTGATGATATGTAGACTAAATCTAGTCTATATGAAATGTCCTTGATGATATGTTCATGAATTCGCGACTAAACCATTTAGGTTACGAATTTGATACTAAATAAACCTAGTTTACGATAAATGATGGAATAGTGAAACTTTTAAAGTTTGTAAAATGACACGAAATTACGAGTTGTCACATTCGCCCAACCAAAAGGAATTCGGTCCGAATTCAATCCATGTTAGGTTCTACGATGTTACTTGTGAAAAGGTGAGGATATTTGAGTCGCATTGGGTCGTCCAATGTTTTTCGAATCGTACCACGCCTTTCCAAGGCGGGACTTTGAACATAAATTTGTTGCCAACTTGAAATTCTAATGGTTTGCGACTTATGGAACATACTTCTAATATTTTCGTTGTATATCGGCGTAGCTTATCTAGCTATATGTTGTTACTTGTAATCGCTTTTTTGATTTGTACGATTTCGTGTTGTTTCATGAATGAGTCATTGACTAGTGAGTTGGTCTTTCGATTTTGGCGGTGAATAAGTGATTGACGCCTCAACCATAGAGTGCATCAATTGGTGTAGTCAATATGTTCATGTAATAACTATTGTTGTAAAGCAACTTGTTCGATGAAAATGATTTGCCTAATCGTTTCCAAAAATAATCACATATGCTTTGAGCATATTTTCTAATGTTTGAATTGTTCTCTCGCTCTAACCATTGGTGAGGATAATAGGTGGTACTCATGTCCTAGTAGGTTCCATGGAAGGATTGAAATGATTGATAGAAGTCTAAGAAGGATTGGCTACCTTACATTAGGTACTGGCGAAATTGATACCACGTGTCTCGTGCCAAATTTCAAAATGTTAAGTCGTAGAAAAATGACCTTATTGAAAAGAATAGATTATGGGTAACAATTGTGATTCCTCGCGTTTCTCGTTCTAGCGAATGTCATTACTTGAATCTTACTTGCCTAAGGTACTTAGTCTCCATGACTAAAATGCTTATTGTTTGATTATTGAAGTGTTTCCTTGCTCTATGTTGTAAAGTCACAAAACCTTAAATATTTAAGTGATGTGATGTAGTGGTTGATTTTTAAGATTTGTCCCGATATTGAGTGCTTCTAAAATATTTCATCACTTAGATTTTTATCATGCTAGCAAGAAAATAGATATCAGCTCATACTATGTCGAAGAATGTTTGTTCTAATTTCACTTGTAGATGGAGAGTCATTGATTGTCCGATATGTTCAAACCTGTTGCATCTCTTGATATAGAAGTGAGGTTACTTAGAATTTCTAGAGAAACGATGCCTTAGGGGAAGTTTATATCGATAACCTTAACTTAACCAAATTTTCCTTTAAGGGAAACTCATTGTAGGGAAGTTCACATATTGTTGAAGCCATGTTTAGTGAAATGTTATGTAGTCTCAGTTGGAAGACTTGGTTTCTCCCTATAGTGTTGCTTAGGGTGCATTCGCTTCGTACTAAATCTTGTAATTCGGTCTAACTAGTACTTTCGGAATAATATATTTGACTTCTAGTCCAAAATAGTGGTTCGGAATGTTTCGTGATGTCTTAAGATTTTTATTAGGTTTTGAAAGATCTCGCTACCTATTTCTAGTCCTTGTTGGTAATTCCAAAATCCTTTCATTGTTTTCTTGTATCGAGGAATCCTTCTCATAGATGGTATAGAAAGCCTTTCCTAAAATGGTAACTCATCAAATTCTAACTTATCGGTTGAGTGAGGGATGAATGGTGTGGGCTTCTATAGAGTGTTAACAAAAAGAAATGTTTATGAACGATTTATCAGATTACAAAGCCTTGCTTTTGAGTGAAGATTGTTTTAAGAGAGTTGAAATGATGCTTGTTACTTTCATGACATAATTCTTCCTGAATTATACATAGGTGATCAGGCCATGTATAATCAAGGACAAATGATGTGATGCTTGGTTTTGTTGAAATGATATTATGTTCCTCCGAAGTTTTGAATGGTATTCAACGTTTTGTTTTGTAAGATAATGGCTCAATATTTTTATTTTTTTGTTTTTTTTTTTTTTTTCGAGTAACATGAAAATCGTTTAGCATGATGATATTAAATCGTTGATAAAATGATGAAAACCAATTGATAAGGTGGTAACGAAACAACTTTGTTTTAAAACTTTATGAAACAATGTTTCTAAGATGGTGTAGAATAGCTTGAAATAAAATTAAGTGAAATAATGTTATGAAGTAGTAGCAAAGTAACTTGAAATAAAATTTGTTAAATGGTTTGTAGGATGCTGGGAAACCTCCTAGAATAGTAATTGTTTCCTTATTAGTCAAGAATAAAGTTGGCTAACCCTAGTAAGATAGTGAGGTATTGTCATGAAATGATTGAAAATTGGGCAATTGGAATAAGGAATGAAATAAACAAAGGTTATGATTATCGTGGAGATAATAAATGATAAAGATTACCTTAGCTAGAAAGGTACTTATTATCGGTTCACATCGGTGATCTAATCATGCCTCAGTGTAGGAGTAGTAGGTCGTCTAGCAACAACAACTTTGAAACTCTCACGGTCCTCAAATTCTATAAGATAGTGTAGTTTACGTAGTCTTAGTGATAGATGGTAGTGGTGTGTCAAATCATGCACGCTTCTAAGCGGCAAATCAAATGTATGACTAATAGGTCCACTAGGACTAAGCTTGTAAGTCCTACCAAATGGTATGATCTGTCTCAACAAAATGATAAAATTGTCCCGATCCTACGGTGAATCAATGGTGATCGTGATGGTGTAGGTGCAACCGTCCTCCTAAAGGGTTCGATCTCATCATCGATGTTATCGGTGTTGAGTCAAGCGATGTTAAAATTGTGATAGGAAATGACGGGGCATTCTCCATGTCAAAGTGATGTGAGTATGATGGGATGAGTATTTGAAGGCATATATGTGACAATCGATTTTGAAATGAAAGTAAATAACTCATAAAATGTGCGTATGAAACCGCATGTATAGTGACTATGCACTTATGATGAAATGATGAGATGCTATGATGATGTAGTTATAGTCTAGGGTTAATGATGCAACCTAGTTCTCTATAATAGAAGCTCGATGCCAATCATCACACTCCAAATTACTGTTTTTGTGGAATGGAATTCACGGGGTTGTTGTCATAGCATCACAATCACGATTATATTGAGCGACCTAAAGTGTCGTTTGAAAAATACATCACTTGATTTAATAAAACATTCGAGTTACAAAGATAGGTCCCAAATGAAAGTTACTATGCGGAAAATAAGTTTGGTACAAGTCAAACGATGTTTTTAAAATGTATCAATCCCATGTGAGACAGCGTCGTCACCGCGACTCTATGATATATCCACATGCATGACATGAAGTGAATGCCTCGTTACGAAAATACATTGCTAAAAGTGTCAACACATAGGTTGAGTGAGTTCATAGAGTTGTTGAAAATGTTAAATCGACTACCACAAGTATATATTATGTATGACAATGTCACACAAAATGATACAATTGCCTAAGCACATGACACGAAGCTTGACCGATGTTAGCCCAACATAGTGTTTGCCAAACAACTCAAATAATGATAATGACATGTAATGCATCCGTCCGGTTGGAATCGCCAACCCGGATGGAGGTGTCACCTCGATAGATCTATCCACTCACTCACGCTTCTATGAAATTAACGGTTCATGTTCATGAAATGGGGACATTTAGCGGCAATGAGGTAACTTAAGCAATGTAATGAATTTGATATACTTGGCATCGTAATAAAATGATGTACAATGTATTCTCCCCCGTAGGTTTGAAATAAGTAAAAACTTGAATAAATCGGGGCTATGAAAACTCACCTGTTGCAATGATTATGATGACAAAAGTGGATAAACTGAAATGTAGCGTGAATCTCGAAACTGACCTATTATGAATGATATGATATGTAATAAGTCATGATGTAATGTTATGCATGCAATTCGGATGATATTTATACCACTTATGAAATTTTGAAAATAATGCTTTTCGTCGAAAATATAATCTTCTAACGTCTTGACCATTTTAAATTACTTCACATGTATTTACATTGAAATGATATCCGGCGATAATCATTTAGTGATTTATTAAGAGATTATAACTTTTCGTCGTAAAATAATGTCATTGAAATTTCCATGAAAGTGACTAAAACGGCCTCTAAAAACTAGTCGTAAAATGGTGCACGTCTAGCGTTAGGAAACAAACTCAACGGTTTTGGGAAGCTTGTATCATTATCTCAAAGTTTTAGTGTTTAAGTTTCCATCCTAGAGGTCTCGATCACAAAGAAAAATATAGGTTAAGTATGGTACTTTTGTCCAAAATGTTGTTTAAGGGTGGTTTTCGGCAAAGTTTAAGTGACCGTATATTATTCGTTACAACTCCGCTTGACAAACGGTTGGACATTTTGGAAAATATGCTTGGCGAACTTACTTTTACTAGAAGACATCACGTTATAAAAAGTACTACGTCAATATTAAAAATGACCCTCAACATGGTCCTTGTTTTGCCGTAATACTTGTCTATTAGAAATTTAATAGTTTTTCTTATATAATAAAGTTACGGCAACTTTGTTAAATCGCGTGTAATTTAATCGTTACAAGTCCGTTTTCTACGTTTTATATGTCTTCGGAATCGTAATAATATATACTAATATATTTTTGATAGGACGACACATTTTATAACGCTTAAGACTCATTTTTGACTCGTAAAAAGTCGAGATTACATGCTGAATTTTCTGTACCAAATATCTTTCGTCGTCAAACTTGAAAAATTCATAACTTCTTCGTTATAGCTCCGTTTTAATCCGTTCAAGCGTACGTTTTCGTTTTAAAGTATATTTTCTAAATATCTAGGCCAAATTTTTACCTACTGTCGGATTTTCCAGATTTTGAAAATAAGGACAGACCCTTTTCCAAACTTGTCGAAATGAGTTTTCTCGCCAAACCTATTCTAACCCATTCAAAACAACTCCGAAGCTATTCTAATTCTACCATACACCTTCTTAGGGTGTCATGGGTTCCTAGACATCACCAAAACTAATATATAACAAGGAGTAATTATAGGATGGATTATATATATATATATAACACTTAAAAACCTTAAAAGTGGTATAAACATCACATAACTTGCATGTTTTCTTGTGCATAATAAAATGAACATAGAAATGAATATGGAAAATAATGATATGTATGAAATGCTTACTAGTAATTGATGAGGTTTATGAGAACAAAGGATTTTTCCTAATCACCCTAGGTTTATATTGCAAAACCTTTACAAAGAGTGATACTAGTGTTAAAACCTTGTCTTGAGAAATTTTTGATGCTTCCTTCTTCTTGTCTTGGTTTGGCCGGTTTTGGAGAGGAGAAAGAGCAAGAGATGTTTTTGATTTTTACTTGCAAATGAATGAGATAAGTTTGATCTTTAGTATATTATATAAAATACTTGGGTAAGATATTTGTAGGATTTTTGATGACTAATCCCCCCTTGTGTCGACAAGGGGGTGAATTTGTTTAAGATTATTATTATTATTATTATTATTTTAAATATGTATAAGTAGAATTACTTGTAAGTTACTTGAAGTTAAATGATAACTTGTTGTCACATTTGAGTATATAGGGTAGCGTTAGATAAAAATAAATTTTCACGGGTCAAGATAAAATATATTTAGGTCATAAAAATTATAAAAATACATTTCTTGCAAAATTTGAGTGAAATAATAATAGTCGTGTAGTATTTAAGAAAACCGTCGTAATTATATAAATATAACAATTTATATACAAAATAAATTTAAAACTTTGGGTAAACTCATAATATTATTTTTATAAACTTAATATGAGTATAAAATATATCGGGATAATTTTGGAAATAAATGGATCAATCATAGTTATCGGGATCCGATTACGGTTTTAGGATCTTACGATTTTACGATCTTGCAAGCAAAGCGATCCGGATCCTACATAGGATCTTTGCAAGCTTAAGATCTTATAGGATCCCGGTCTTGATCATACGATCTTACGATCTAATCCGATCCGATCTTACTTTCTCGGATTACAAACTAAAAACTACAAATTTATGGGTTGTTTGTTTGTAGAATTCAAAAAACAATATGTTAATCTTTTAAACATTTTATAATCATAATCTAGGACAACATTTATATGAAACATTCATAGTATTTTATAATATTTTATGGTTATAATGTATTAGAATTTGTAGATTTGTATAAAATTACATAAACTATTAAGAAATAACATTAGAGTAGGATCTTAAGATCCCGATCCGATCTTACGATCACGATCTTGCAAAGACGAAAACGATCCTGGGTAGGATCCCGATCTTGACAACCTTGGGATCAATTGTTCAAAATAATTAATTACGCGATAACGTTTATTTAATAAAAGTTATACGTTTAATGTAAAATGCAAAACCATGCATTAATCGATATGAAATGATGTTATTGATGATATGTAGACTAAATCTAGTCTATATGAAATGTCCTTGATGATATGTTCATGAATTCGCAGCTAAACCATTTAGGTTACGCTGAATTTGATACTCATAAACCTAGTTTCGATAAATGATGAAATAGTGAAACTTTTAAAGTTTGTAAAATGACACGAAATTACGAGTTGTCACAACAAATATCCATTTACCAACACAAGTTTTCAACATGTCACAACCACCATACTCAACTATTTCCTTACACTTATTCTCGCGACAACAACAAATAAGTCCACAACATCAACAATGGAATCAACAACAAGCAATTTATCAACAACAATTTAATCAACAACATACTCCACAACTTGGAGCAATTCCTCTACCACAAATGGTTCAAACACACCAAGTCTTCAAGTTTAACCCTACACAAACGATTTCAATCAACATCCATCAAGGAACACTATGAAGGAACCCACTTGGTTTGCAAAGATGTGTGAAGCTTTAAGCGACCAACAATCAATTCATGAGGTGGATCACTTGATAGACCTCAATGCTCACTCCGAAACTACGATCAATGGGTAATTAGGTTCTTTAGGTTTTGTGATCGAAGAAGCCACATGGAAAGTTCTTAAAGAAGGTTATCTTGGAAGGTCCATTTCGGATGCCTCTGTCATTGTGCCGGAGATCAATTGCTAATCCACCAAGGGATGAACAATCAAACATTGATCTTGTTGCGAGACACGAATCCGAAGAACTTCTACACTATGAAGTCGATGAGCTTGCAATGCAATATATCCTTTTAGGATTACCAAACCCAATTCTTGAAGTGTTGATGCTCAAAAGATCGCAAAGGCAATGTGGGAACACATTCATCTACTTATGGAAGGATCGCACTCAATCGAAGGATATGGAATCCAAAATTTACTTGGCTTATGAACACTTCTTGATTGAACACGGAGAGACACTAGAGTCTTGTCATCATCGATTCTCGGACATCATCAATGATTTGGATAAACACAACATCATCATGCCAAGAATTGCGATTAATACTAAGTTCTGAGTAGTCTTGGTCCCGAATGGGAGAAGTATGTCATTTTTCTCCGTCAGCGAAGAACATGCATCATTATACATCTGATTGTTGTACGATTATTTGAAGCCTCATGAAAAGGAAGTTGATAGGAAAGGATTCTCCGTGCTCAAATTGCTTCACCTTCACATCCGGAAAATCAACAACTTGCCTTGTATGCTCAAAGCAGTTATCCTCCTCAACCAAAGAACTCAACCAAGCGCCACTATCACACCAAATGATCAATCACAACAATATCAACATAATCAATTGGTTCCATACAACAACAACAATGCTCAAGCATTTGTCGATAAAGCTAATGAGGAATCCGATCCGTTCGAGCATTGCAACAAGGATTTGTTATGATTGCTAATGCTTTTAACCGTTATACCAACAAATCCAACAATCGTATTCGTTCTCATCTAACACACTAAATCGGTGTTGTGAACAATGGACGATTTGAAGTTGAGAATCGTGGTTATGGTCGCCGGATGGGCGGTGGTCAAGGGTTTAATGCTATGGGTAGGAATAACAATGAGCTCAAGTGGTGGAGCAGAAATGCTCGAGTGGTTTGAATGGTCTTGATGCTACAACCGCAATGAGAAGGGACACTGGCTAATGCATGCCCAAAGCCGAGGACTAGGGCGATACTTATCACAAAGAGGCTCTTATTTTGGCTCTAAGGATGAAGTGGTGGAACTCTCACGAGAAAAGAACGAGTTTTATGGCGGATGCGAGACTCGGATGATGATATGGAGGACTTGCAGGCCAATGCAGGTGTTATGTTGATGGCTAATATGCATGAGTTATATATGAGTGACACGGGCCCGATGTATGACAACGATGGCTTGTCTCGGTGCCGAACAAACCATATTTATCTACGATCTAATATCTCCGCCAACATCTCGAATCCGGAGGCTCGGAATGTTCAAAATGAGTCATCCACATCTCATTCGATGATTTTCAATTAGACCCGTAGTTACATTTGGCGATCAAGATGACCTTATGGTTTCCATTGATAATCAAATTGACTCGTGGTTATACTTGAGGATCTAAGTAATGATCATATTGTGACTCACATTGAACATGCCGAACTTTTGCCTCATCCGATTTTGCTCGTTTAATTCAAGACCAACAAACCATAGTGGAAGAATGTCGTGCGATAAATCGGGACTTAAAAAGTAAAATGCTGCGTTAACCAAGGATTTTGAATGTTTACAAAAGCAACTCAACTTTTCAAAACTCAAGAAAACCGTGAAAAGGGTTTTGAAGCGCCTTTACTAAATCTCATCAAAACAAAAATATTTAGAGACGGATCGTGATCTAGCAGCTTGAAGAATGCTTTGTTGTCTCAAATAGAACAATGAAACATGAACATAAAAAGCAAATTAACGCTCTCACCTTGGAAAATCAAAAAGCTAAAATGAGTTGTTAACTTGTCAAAAGCAGTTCTCTGCATACAAAAGCATTCAACGAAGCGAATAGATGATCATCTTGAAGAAATTATCGACTTGCAAAACAAACTTAAAGAGTTTAAAGCATTGTTTACAAACATGGTGAGTCGATAGCGCTATTGAAAAGTTTACTTTAAAACCCAATCAAATGGATATGGATGAATCTTCTTTGGTTACAAACCTAAGCTTTCAACCAAAGCATTCAAACCAAATCACGAAGTTTCCAATGCGAATATAAAATTGATAATTACATTATGAGTGTTGTTGAATATCATCGTCAAGAGGAACTCGATGCTGAAGGCGAGTCGATCAAAATTAGAAGCTGTTGTTTACAACAAACCTTTTAATTATTCAAAACCGGTCACTTTCACACACCAACGGATTCTTCTAACACACCAAGGGTTATCATAAAAGCGTCAAGTCTTCTAATGTTAATCCCCAACAGTTATGCACAAATTTATGGTCCTTTACCTTCCATCGATGAAGTAAACTCAAAACACGAAAATCGCAAAATTCTTAGATATTTTGACATTTTCATGGTCGACCTCAAAACTTTACAACATGAGATAGAATATCATTACGAAATCAAAGTTCAACATTTTCAATCGCCTCGCGCGAGAACAAAGAGACATTTTCGAGAAAAATCTTTTACCAAATGTTAAAATTTTGAAAAATTGTGCATTGTCTTGGGAGCAGGACTTTCATAAGGAACTTGGATTGATGAAGGTCGTTTTCAAGAAAAGCGAAACATCTATTTCTAATACTAAGCGTAAAAAGAAAATGTTGAGAAAGATTTTGATCGACTCTTGGAAGATGTCATCGTGTGATGTCCATATCTTGTGTTATTGAATTCTTTGTCAAATGCATCGATTATATCTCTCTGACATCTGTTGATAATGTTATAGCTGTGAGAATCGATAATGTGCTTCGGATCGAGTCTTTAAAATTTGAAAGCGAGCGTCTCTTACGATCTTTCAAATGCAAAGCGTCGTCTTCAATGGTGTCAAAAGATTGTCAAAATCATGAACTTTCTTTGCAAAACAAAATCCACCGGTTGCAATCAAACAATTTTAATCCAAAATCGAACAGCTGGATGATCAAAACGTATCTTTGAAAAGTCAAATCTCAAAATATGAACAAGAACTTGTAAAGTTAAAAGGAATATGGTGTCATATTTGATTTACTCAATAAGACTCGTCATGAAGCATCAAACGAACTTGATCACTATCTTGCACACACTAGAAGTAATGCATTTTCTTTGGTAACATTAGTTCTAAAAATCAAGATTTGATTCACACTATCTCTAAGTTAAGAGAAATGTTAGGGCAAGGTATGAACTACTTCCGCCTCACCGTGATTAAGAGAATAGCACGGTAACACTTAGTAATTGTGAACCTAGAATGCCTTACTTAAAACACAAGTTGCAAAGCGTGCTTCCTTCTCTTGAAAGCAGGAATAGTTGCCTCTTTTCAAGCGTCCGCGCACTTCGAGCCTAGGAGCACTACATCGAAGAATAAGAAGTTGCGACCTAAGAAAAGATCAACAAGGAATGCTAAAGTGAAGAACACCCTAGGACTATTTCCGTCGGAAAATGTAATAGAAATAGTGATGTAATGAATGCTAAACCTTTAAGCACTTTTGATATTGATCGATGCACCTTGTGTTATTTGTCGTAAAAGAATGAATTCGATTGTCATGACAAATGTGTTGCTAAAGCTATCATCTCTCGTTCTACGAATCCTAAGAATCGGAATACCTCTAGGCCCACTAATCTTTCTAAGTCATGCTTGGTAAACCGCCTCTTTAGATTCTAGGAACGCCTATACATCCTTGTAGCTCGGTTTCACCTCCTAAGAATGTAGTACCACCTAGTGCATTCACTAAGACTAAAGCAAATACTAGTTGGAGATGGCGAAATGTATATATAACACACTAGGATTTAAATGGATGCCTAAAGTTATTGATGTGTGTATGTTCTACTATAGCGCTCGGAACCTCTAACATTTCGGGTTCCACATCTACTTCTATTCCATCCGTGTCGTATGTGTGTAATGGTGATCTGATCATTCTCTAGATTGTTGATAGCGGATGTTCCGACACATGACAGCGATCTTAAAGCATTATCAAACTTTATTGCAAAGTTCATTGCCCTGTCGATTCGGGAATGATCACTTCAGCCTATCATGGGCTACGGACACTATATCAATGGGAACATCAAAATTAGCGGGTTTATTATGTGGAAGGCCTCGGTCTTGTCTGTTTTCGATGGGTCGATTACGTGGTGGAGATTTGGAGGTTGCTTTCGGGAGAAATCTTGTTTCATTCGTGATCTACAAGGAAGCGACCTTATGTCCAGCTCGCGTAACTCAAGTCTTTACACTATCTCTATGCAAGACATGGTTGCTTCATCTCCCATCCGCTACTTTCAAAGGCAAGCTGTGGGGCGACTACGATATATCAACCTTATCACGTAATACCGCGTTAACCAAAGTTATGCGTGGAACTCATGAAACCAACACAAACATATGCGTAAAGAAAGAAAAGATAAAGATGTTTGGTGACTTGAATGATATAGAATCCGTGTATGATTTGAGAAAAGATAAACACAAGATGTTGTATATTCAATAAAGAAAAACACACACACACACACTTTCACACACCCTCAAATGACCATTTGAGGGTATATATAATACAAGAGGCATAAAACCCTAAAGGCTTTAGCTTGGGCTTTCTTTGGGCTTTCGTGGACTTGGATTGGATTACACTTAATAAAAGGCTAGCTTAACATAACTATTAGCCATTTAGCTTAGCCCAATCCACGAGCCCGTTGACTATTCTATCACGATATCTAACACACGTTACAAAGTTCCTAATCATGAATGACCATCACTTTTAATAAAACTATTAAGGCTAACAATCTCCCCAAGGGTGGTCATTCAAGCGATGCTCCACTTGATAAGATCTCTACTTTCCTTGAGCTTGAACTTTGCGTGTAGATATAGAATAGTCTTGATTCTTTGTTCCTTCATGCTTTGTGATCGAGATAATGTGATTGTCTGCGTTGTCAACTTCGTCGGTTAGGTATCTCCACGTCTTTCTCCACCATGCTCACACTTCTATTTGACTTTGAGTTTCCAATGATGAAGTTCTCGAGTCTTTACACTTTGTAGATTCTTTGACATTGTGAAGAATCATCTCCTTTGATTATGATGAGAACTTTCATGTGTTGTTGGTATGAGCATGTGGCGAGTCTGCACGATCCATCCGCTCAGAGCTTCCATAAGAAGAAAACATAAAACATTGTTAGTAGTAAGCGGATTTCGCACTTACAAGTTTGAATTTCGAGGTGTTAACAAGATAGTGAAAACACGTCTCTAGTTCTCACAAGGCCGTTCTGAACCGGAGTCCCACAAGTGAGATACGCGATATACCAAAGTACATCTGATTCGGATGAGTCATTGAGGTACACGAAGCATCACCCCACGATCAGACCGTTTGAGACACACTAAGCGTAATCCACGGGAGTTACAAGTGACCTGTCGTGGTGCTTGATGTTGACCACGGCGGGAGTTTCCATTCAATCATCGAAGATCACAGATGCGAAACTTCTCATAAATGTTACGGCATTGCTAAGACTGCGTGAGGACTCTATAATATATCACTTGTGTCCTTATTGATGAACAACAAGCGATGTCATGTCAAGTGTTCCTATGAGATCTTTTGATGAATCTCGTGGTTCTAGACTCAATAGTGCCTTTTGGTTTTCAGGCGGAGACTAGGAGAGGGTCTCCTTCTTCAATACCAATGATCTCTAAGAGAAAGTCAATAGATTATGTAGGGTTCCCGGTGAGAATGAAACAAATCTTGATGAGTGTGTAAATACTCATCATTTTTGTGAATAAAGCGCAAAATCATCGAAAACACTCGAAACACATCAAAATGATCAAAATATCACAAATCGGTGTTTTATGTGCTTTAAATGCAAAAATATAAAAATCGGATGAAAAACATATCAAATTTGCAAAAATTGTAGTTTTAGTCCCCAAGTTTATAAAATTGTCAAAAATAGTCCACGAGCCAAAATTTCAAAAGAAAAGTCACCGAAGGTCTTTTAAAATCATAAATTGTCATATTTAGTCCTTTGGTGGAAAATCTAGAAGTTTTGAGAAAATTACAGTTTAGTCCACGAAAATCCAAAATGGTCAAATTTAGTCCTTGGAAATTTTCAAAATGTCAAACTAGACCTTGGTCTATTTAAGGTTGGCAACACTAGTCCTTGGATTGCATCTTCATAATTTTCGGTTTGGTCCTCGGTTTCAAAGAATTACACAAGTGGTCCTTTGTATTAATAATTTCACAAACCAAACGGACCTATTAATATATCCAAGCCCAACTAAAAACCCCTGGCCCAAATCCCTTTACCCGGTCCGTTAACCCAACCCGACAACCCATGATTTAAATAAACAAAACCCGCCCACTTCCCTGTCATCCCCGACAATCCTGTCTGTCTTCCCCCCCTCCAGCCACCTCTTTGCCACTCTACTACACCCATTGTCTCCCCCCACCTCACCTACCCATACCAATGCATTTAATGCATCCTTCTTCCTTGTCCAGGATATGGAAACAAATTTTCCCGCCAAAACAATCTAACGGCTTAGATTGCTCAAAAGACATCAAGGCCTGTGTTTATGTTGGGATTTGCTCGAGACACGTGGAGAGCGGTTTTATGCATAAAGAAGGAGAAGCAAGAGGAGGATAGTTAGTTTAGTTTTTAAAATTGTATTTCGTTTTTAGCTTGTAACATCTTGACTAGTTTTCAATTAAGTTTAAGAGTTTATTTGTACTCAAAAAAGGCACTCAAGTGTATTTGACTCTAATTAAGTATCAATCTCGGTTCAAGTTCCATTTCCATATTTTATGCCCTTTGTTGAATTTTTCATCCTCAAAGTCCTATGTTAAAGCGTTAGTGACTTAAGTTTAAGCTCAAACAAGTCCTAATAAGCTTGTTAAAGCTTTGTATAAGCTACATTTACCTTTCATGCAACTTTGGAAATTGGTCAACACAAGTCAATTTTGGAGCAAAATGGGTGTAAATGGAATTGTTTGGTTCAAAGTGGAAATGGGTTGAAATGGAAGCATTTGGGTTGGTTTATATAGGATAGTGCTCTTTGGTTCTCTCATAGTTGCAAACCATTGTGGTTTTGGACTCTTGTAAGTGATTTTCACATGATTTTGTACTTAATGTATTTGTAGTCATTATCTGTCTAGATCTGTTCTAAAAGTAGTAATTAGGTTAAGTGAGCTTAGTTTAATCATTAATGCAAGTTTGTTCTGTGTTTGGATCTATTTAACTGCTTAAACAGTTTATAAAAGGGGTGTTTGGTTTATGGTTTAATCTGTACTAAAGGACTTTGCAGTGGTAGTTTTTTTGTTGGTTCAAGTTTAGTTAACTCTAAGTAACTCATTGGAGTCAAAACTTTGTGCTAGCAACTCAAAAAGTCAACATTGTGCTTAAATCATCTCATCGATAAAGCTGTTGGAACTTTGGATTTGGAAATCCTTGTTTTGGGTTTAAAAGTCTTAAACAGAGGTTGCATTGTGTTCTTTTCATTCATAAACATCAATATCAGTAATCAAATTGGATTCAAGTTTCAGTTTAGTCAAAGTTACAACCACTTTCAAAAAGTCAAAAACATGTCAAAAATTGGTTTTCTACAAAACTTGCGTTAGATTGCAGGGTGTTATTAAAGCTCTTTAGGTTCGATTTTTGGTTTATAAGTAGTTCACTAGGTGGTCTTTAAGACCTAATAACTGTTTTAGCTTAAGCCCTTTGGATAAGCTTGAGCATAAGCTCAAAACAAGCCTCAGTTGCCCTGCTCCAACTCAGTATTAACTGAGTGATTTCTCAGTTTTTGAACAAGCCTGCACTGAGCTTGTATAAGCCTGTTAAAGGCTGGTCTTTTGGTTATAAGCAGTCACTTAGGTCTAGTTTAAGTCTTGATAATTGGTTTTTAGTTTGTAGCTTATTTGGGTGCTTATTTTGGAACTGCAAGTAGGTACCCATTTCTATTTTTAGCTTAATCTCTTAATCACCAAATCTTTGTATCTTGTAATTCAGTGTTTAGAGCTTATTGTTTTTAGTTGCAATCTGGTTAATTTAGTATATCATAGTTTCATTATCGGTTGGTAGCTTGTTTGGTTCACTTAGCTTATTTTAGTGCTTATTTACAAGCACTTGTGACATCGATTTCATTTTCTTGCAAACAAGTGCCTGTTTTTCATTTTCCTAGCTTCTTAACATTATTTTAGAATTTTCCTGAAATTTTGATTTTTCCTATTGTTTTGCTATTTTTCTTGATTTTAATTAGTTTTAGCACTTTTAAATAGCTTTTATTACAAAAATTCAGAAAAGGTTCAAAAATAAGTTTTCATTTTCTTAAGCTTAGATAAATATAAAAGTGAAAAAGTAATTTTCCAGATTTTCATAGTTTATTTGGTAATTTTAGTAATTTAATTAGTTTTAATAGTTTAAAATTCCTAGAAAATAGAAAAATAATCACAAAAATACAAAAATAGTTTTAAAAGTTATTTTGATATTTTAGATTTTTCTAAGTCTTAAATTTATTTTTCTAGCCTTATTTCACATTTTCTTGTATTTTAGGCAATTAATTATTAGTTAAAAATAGTTTTTAATTAGATAATTAGTTATAAAAATAATTTTCTTTTTCTAAATATTTTCTTATATCATTAGGATTGTAAAAACTTCATTTTCATATTTTTAGGGTTAAAATTGATTTAGTTTCACTTTTTTATTTTATACGTCGCGTAGTTTTTAAATTCAGTTTTATAAAAACATAAAAACAAAAACATTATTTTAATTATAGTGATAGCGTTTATTTAATAGATTTTAACTTTTTAATTTCCTTTAATTTGCATTTAAGCCTTTGTATCTGTTTGATATTTCTGTAGTTATAATCATAATCTCAAAACCCTTTTTCGTTCAAACCTCTCGATCACTATACGTTGATTGATCCATTGCATAGCTCGCTGGGACATAACGACCCGGGGAGACTCTATACTCCTCAGATCCTCATTGATTTCGTGCTTAAGCGGTTTAAAGTTGGTTACGGTCCGCCATTCACAAGTGGCGGGCTTGTGTGATTTAGCTTGATTTGTTTGGCACGCATCAAATTTTAGGCGCGATTATTGCCGGAGTCATCTTGATCTATCTTCCGTGTAGCGATTAGTTGTTTGAATCCTCACTCATTTGTTTATATCATCCATATCTATCTATATATATCCATAGTTTCTCATAAAAATCCAAAACCCAAAACATCCAAAACATATAAACACAAAATATTTTTCCTTTTGTTTTATATATGTATCAAAATAAAAATACAAAAGAATCGTCGTTTTCTTTAATAATAACAACTTAAAAGATTACCACCAAAACCAAGGCAAAGGCACTACCTAACGGGGGTGCGACCATAATAAGTTCCCGAACTAAAGATTTAAAACTTGCCTTTGTGTCCTTGTGATTGGTGTACCTTTTTAAAAAGCCATTCATCTTGGATTATTGGTTAAGTTCTTTGTTGTTTTGCCTCGAATTTGTGTTAATTGATTTTGTTGTGATATCGACGTTTCGAACCGGAAAACCCATAAAGATTCTTCTCACCTTGATTTTTATAAAGCGTCTTCATAATTCTCATTCTCATCGAAAGATCTTCATAATTCCATTTCTCTCCTTAACTCGAGTTTCCTTAGAGTTAACTCTAGTGTATCTTTTCGCTCTTCTAGATCTGTAAGCCCATTTCGTGAGCTTGTCAAGATTCCAAGAAGGCGTGTTCGTGAACTTTCTGCTCCATCGATCGGATCCGAGATCCGGATATTCGCACTACTCCCGTTGTCATGGCGGATGAAATTCCTATGCGCGAGCTTCTCCGGGCACCCATCGGCGGGTATGGAGATGCTATCGTTGTGCCGACCATCGTGGTGAAAATTTTGAACTCAAGACCGGTTCTTGAATCTTGTAACCTCTAATCAATTCTTCGGTTTTGGCGGGACGATCCTCATGCTCATATTCGATGGTTTAACAAGATTGCATCTACCATCAAGTATAAGAATGTCCCCACCGGAAGTTGTTAAGCTTCTTACGCTCCCATTTTCTCTTGAGGGCAAGCCGGTTTGGCTTGAAAAACAACCCCTCAATCTATTGAGACATGGGAAGATCCGGTGAAGAAATTTGTGAATGAATTCTATCCACCTTCCAAGACCACGAGTCTAAAAATGAAATCATCAAGTTCACTCGAAGTTTGATGAATCCTTGATGAATCGTGGGATCGTTTCAAGGAATTGCCGCAAATGTCCTCACCACGGTTTCTCGAGTTGATGCAACTCGACACTTTCTACAATGGAGTGAGTCAATCGATCAAGATTCTCTCAATTCCTCGCGGGAGGAAATTTCCTAAGCAAAGCTGTCAAAGAAGCTTTAGCGATCATCGAAAACAAGTCTAAAGTCCGCACCTTGCATGAAGCAAGCCGGTTGTTTCTCAAGTCGGTGTTGGTCCTTCTTCTTCTTCATCGCCCGTGAGTCGGTCTAGCACCGATGCTAAGATTGACAAATTCACGGAAGCTATCCAAGCTTTGGTTCTCTCCAATCAAAAGAAAGTCTCTTTTCCACAAACTTCACCTCTGTGAAGTTAAGAAAGTGGAAGTCGTGTTACTGTGGTGGCCCCATGCTTACTATAATCGTATGGCCACCGATGGTAACCCTTTGAAGCCAATCTTTGGGCGGGATGTCTAATCAAGGAGGCAATCAATATCGTGCTTCAGAGGGCCGAACCACCGTCCTAACCACTACTCTGGACCTCCGGTTTCAATCAAAACCAAAACCGTAATCATAATCGAGCAGACCAAACCAAGGTTTTCAAAACCAAGGTCATTTCAATCAAAACAACGGTTTTCAAAATCGAGAATCAAAATTTCCAACATCAAGGATATTACAATAGAAACCCGTGGGGGAAATTTCAACCAAGGGTATTTTCATGGCAATAATCCAGAATTTTCAAAATCAAGGCCCTAATCCTAACAATAGAGGCGAATTTTCCATGCAAAAATCAAGCCATTGTTCCAAGCTGGACCATCTTCGATGAGTTGTTGAAACAATTCATGAAATCAAGAAGAAATGAATCGGTTGTTGGTTAGCCGATTGCGACATCAAGAAGTCTTTAAATGATCGACCCTCGGGCTCGGTACTTTACCTAGAAACACGATCGCTAATCCGAGGGGCGATGCAAAGCGATCACAACCGAAGTGGTGCTTCTTATTCGGACCCATTGTTCCTACTACTCTTCTTCTCTCTCTCCGAAGGTAGTGGAAAGCGAACTTGAGGCGACGAAGGACAAGGAACTTCCTACGATAACGGAAGTACCAACAATGTCCATCCTCGGGTTGTCCCAAAACCAAGCACAGGTTGTTTTGAACCTCCGGTTGTTGACCCTAAATCCAAAACTTCTATTCCTTACCCTTCACGTTTACATGAGCAAAAGCTCATGAAAAAGCTAGTCATCGGATGGAAAAATTCTTTCAAATTTTCCAAGAACTTCACTTTGACATAAGCAGCGGATGCCATCATGTTGATGCCCAAGTTTGCATCCACTCTTAAACACATGTTGACAACAAAGAAAAGTCGTTTGAAATGGCTAAGACTCCTTTAAACGAGAATTGCTCGCGGTCTTGTTAAAAGCTTCCAGAAGCTAGGAGATCCCGGAAAATTTCTTCTTCCTTGTGTTTTCACGGGATGATTGAATGCTTTGCCCTTGCCGATCTTGGAGCAAGCATCAATCGATGCCGTATTCGATATGGAAGAAACTTTCTCTTAGGAACTTATTCCTACCGCATGACTCTTGAGCTTGCGGATCGTTCTATATCTCGTCCTCTTGGCATTGCCGAGGATGTATTTGTGAAAGTAGGAAGTTCCATTTTCCGGTGACTTCATTGTTGTTGATTTCGATCTTGATCCTCGAGTTCCCTCATTGTTGGGCGGGATTCACGAGGACGGGCCGTGCTCTTATCGATGTATTTGAGCAAGAGATTACTCTCGTGTGGGTAATGAAGTGTTACCTTTAACCTCGATCGGACTTGAGGTACTCCTCAAATTATGACATGAATCAATTAATCGCCTCGATTTAATTGACATTGCTTCGGAGGAGTACTCTCAAGAGTTTCTTGGTTATCTTCATAATTACGTGAGTGGAAATTCCAATTCCACCACATCTTCTCAATCTATCATTGCCGACTCTTCCCTCTCTCACTCCGTTTGAGGAGGTGACTTCCTCGGAAGAGATCGATGACTTTCTTTCTCTTGATGAATCAATTCACTTTGGAATTGATGGTGTTTATGATTCGGAGGGATATTCTTTATCTTGAGCGGTTGCTTAATGAAGATCCATTATCTTCACTCCTCCGAAGAAATCACGATTGAGGAAATCAAATCGGTGCAATCATCCACGAAGAATTTCCGAGGTGGAACTTAAGGACCTACCTCCTCATCTCGAGTATGCATTCTTGGAGGGTGATGATAAATTACCCGTCATAATTGCTAAAGACTTGACTAAGGAGGAAGCTGCTCTCATAAAGGTCTTGAAGTCACACAAGCAAGCAATTGCTTGGAAACTCTCCGATATTA
Organism: Chrysanthemum lavandulifolium; assembly: GCA_022545495.1. NCBI lineage: Eukaryota > Viridiplantae > Streptophyta > Magnoliopsida > Asterales > Asteraceae > Chrysanthemum > Chrysanthemum lavandulifolium. The sequence continues at coordinate 186,268,312 of CM040239.1, read as the reverse complement.
AGGGTATCAACCACAATTTTGTACTCACAAAATCTTAATGGAGGATGACTTCAAGCCCGGCAATTCAAAGTCGAGAGAAGGTGAATCCTAAGATTCACGAGGTTATCAAACAAGAGGTTCTCAAACTTCTTGATGCCGGTTTGATTTACCCGATCTCGATAGTCCTTGGGTTAGCCCAATTCATTGCGTTCAAAAAGGTGGCATTCTGTTGTCACAAATGAAGAAAATGAGTTAATTCCAACTCGATTGGTTATGAGGATGGCGTGTGTGTATTGACTATCGTAAGTTAAACGAAGCCACCGTAAAGACCACTTTCCTCTACCCTTCATGGACCGGATGCTTGAGAGATTAGCGAACGAATACTATTGTTTCCTTGATGGTTTCTCGTGTTACTTTCGATCCCCATTGATCCATTAGATCAAGAAAAACCACATTCACCGCCCATACGGGACATTTGCCTATAGGCGTATGCCTTTTGGCTTATGTAATGCTCCGGCACGTTCCAACGTTGTATGATGGCCATTTTCCACGACATGATCGGAAACTATGGAGGTGTTTATGGATGACTTCTCGGTCATTGGGGACTCATTTCAGACATGTCTCTCCCACTTAGACAAAATGCTTAAAGGTGTGAAGACACCAATCTATGTCTAAAGCGGGAGAAGAGTCACTTTATGGTCAAAGAAGGCATAGTCCTTGGCCATAAGATTTCCAAGAATGGGATTGAGGTAGATAGAGCAAAGTTGATGTCATTGCTAAACCGCCTCATCCCACTCTCGTCAAAGGTGTTAGGAGTTTTCTTGGTCATGCCGGGTTTTATCGTAGATTCATTCAGATTTCTCTAAAATCGCCGGCCTATGACCCATCTACTCGAAAAGATGCTCCTTTTATCTTCTCTCCGAGTGCATCGAAGCTTTTGAAACACTTAAGAAAAAGCTTACGGAAGCACCCATTCTAGTTGCCCCATTGGGACTTACCCTTTGAGCTCATGTGCGATGCAAGTGATTTTGCTATCGGCGGGTCTTGGGGCAACATAAAACTAAGCATTTTCACCAATCCACCACGCGAGCAAAACTATGGTGAAGCTCGGACCCATTACACCACTACGGAAAAAGAATTATTAGGCGTGGTGTATGCGATTGAAAATTTTCGCCATATCTTATCTTGACCAAATCGTGGTGTATACGGATCACTCGGCACTCAAATATCTCTTTGCAAAACAAGATGCAAAGCCGAGATTGCTCGTTGGGTTCTCCTCCTACAAGAATTTGATATCATTATTCGTGATAAAAAGGAGGCGGAGAACACAGGTGGCGATCATCTTTCCCGATTAGAGAACCCTCACCAAAATGTGTTCGAGAAAAGGAAATTAATGAAACATTTCCTCTCGAAACACTCAATGTGGTTTCTTTTCGTGGAGATTCTTCTACCCCATGGTTTCTTGACTTTGCAAATTACCATGCGGTAACTTTGTGGTGAAAGGGATGTCGTCCCAACGGAAAAATAAATTCTTCAAAGATGTGAAACATTATTTCGGGACGACCCTACTTGTTTAAAATTTGTGCGGATCAAGTCATCCGGCGATGTGTATATGGTCGGGAAGCTATTGACATTCTCAAAGCTTGCCATTACGGACCTCTTGGGGACATCATAGCCCCAACTACACCGCCAAGAAGGTGTTTGATTCGGATTCTATTGGCCCCAATCTACAAGGATGCCCATGAATTCGTTAAAACACGCGACGCTTGTCAACGTCACGGGAATATCTCACAAAGGAATGAAATGCCATAAGCGCCATTCAAGTGTGTGAGATTTTTGACATATGGGGCATTGACTTTATGGGGCCATTTCCTTCTTCTCACGGAATAAGTACATACTCGTGGCCGTTGACTACTTATCGAAATGGGTGGAAGCTAAGGCTTTACCCACCAACGATGCCCGAGTTGTGGTGAAATTCTTGAAATCTCTATTTGCTAGGTTTGGAACTCCACGAGCCATCATCGATGATCGTGATGCGCATTTCTGCAATGACCAATTTGCAAGAGTCATGCAAAAGTATGGTGTAACTCACCGTTCCTCTCTGCGTACCACCCCGAACAAGTGGGCAAGTGGAAGTTTCTAACCGGGATTAAAGAATCTTGGAGAGGACGATTGGTGAAAACCGTGCCTCTTGGTCGGATAAGTTAGATGGCGCTTTGGGCCTTCCGTCGACTTACAAAACACCCATCGGGTGCACTCCATACAAGCTGGTGTGCGGGAAGGCGTGTCATCTACCGGTTGAGCTCGAGCACAAGGCATATTGGGCCTTGAAGCATGCTAACTTTGATATTCGGGGCGGTGATCATCGGAAAGTTCAAATGAATGAATTAAATGAACTCCGTGATCAAGCTTACGAGAACTCTTTGATCTATAAACAAAAGACAAAGAAGATTCATGACTCAAAAATCAAGAACCGCGTTTTCAACGTTGGTGATCGAGTCCTTCTTTTCAATTCAAGATTGAAGATTTTCTCGAAAGCTCAAGTCCGTTGGTCGGTCCATTTACTATCGCTAAGGTTTATCCTTATGGTACCATTGAGTTATCTCAACCCGATGGTCCTAATTTTAAAGTGAATGGTCATCGAGTGAAGCATTACTTTGGAGAGGACATTCCATCCATGGTTGTCCCGGATCTTCAAACTTTCCCATGAACCAATGAATGCGGGGATCGAGTCAAGCTAGCGACTCGGGAATCAAAAACGATAGCATGCCATATGGGTTCTCACCCATATTTACGTCTTCTTACCTCTTTCTACCACCCTAGTGTGGGGGGTTGCCCGCATGTTTTGTATATAAAGTTTCAAAAAAAAAAAAAAAAAAAAAAAAAAATTCTTTCTAAATAATGGCCTTAGTATTTCCTTTCACGTTCTTTGTTTCGGCATAACCATGGTACTTTGAATATTGAGGGCGATATTCATCTCTAGTGTGGGGGATTCTCATGAATTTTATCATGTAATTATAACGCTAATTCCCGTTTTGGCCAAAATTTTTTGGAGTAAGTGTTCTACACTTTCTCATCTTGGTTATCGATCCGCTATATCTCGTAAGACTAAAGGATTAGCTAATCCGAGAGCAAGCGGCTCTTGGTAAAGATTTATCAAATCCGTTTATATGGCTTGCAATTTGCCCAAAATTGTATGGTATTCAACTCACCATATCCTAAAAAGTGAAGAGTTGGCTAGCCCGCAAGATTATGGCTTGTGGTAAAGGCATTGGAAAAACCATAATTGGTAATCAGCTCACCAAAGATAATGTTGATAATTTATCTAAGAGTTGGCTAGTCCGAAAGTGCGGCTCGGTAAAGACAGATCAAATCCGTTGAAAGTCGGTGGTTTGCTCAAAATCACATGGTTATCGGTGTACCATGGTTCTTACTTGAACCGAAACATTTGGCTACTCGAAGTGATGGCTTTTGGTAAAGAGATTAAAATCCATTATGTTTTCTCAAATCATTGCTAGGGACTAGCAATATCTCGATGTGGGGATTGATGAGTGTGTAAATACTCATCATTTTGTACAAGATAAAGCGCAAAATCATCTCGAAAACACTCGAAACACATCAAAATGATCAAAATATCACAAATCAGTGTTTTATGTGCTTTAAATGCAAAAATATCAAAATCGGATGAAAAACATATCAAATTTGCAAAATTGCGCTTTTAGTCCCCAAGTTTATAAAATTGTCAAAAATAGTCCACGAGCCAAAATTTCAAAAGAAAATTCACCAAAGGTCTTTTTAAAATCATAAATTGTCATATTTAGTCCTTTGGTGGAAAATCTAGAAGTTTTGAGAAAATTACAGTTTAGTCCCTGAAAATCCAAAAATGGTCAAATTTAGTCCTTGGAAATTTTCAAAAATGTCAAACTAGACCCTGGTCTATTTAAGGTTGGCAACACTAGTCCTTGGATTGCATCTTCATAATTTTCAGGTATGGTCCCTCAGTTTCAAAGAATTACACAAGTGGTCCTTTGTATTAATAATTTCACAAACCAAACGGACCTATTAATATATCCAAGCCCAACTAAAAACCCCTGGCCCAAATCCCTTTACCCGGTCCGTTAACCCAACCCGACAACCCATGATTTAAATAAACAAAACCCGCCCCTTCCTCTGTCATCCCGACAAATCATCTCGCCTTCCCTCCCCTCCAACCACCTCTTTGCCACTCTACTACACCCATTGTCTCCCCACCTCACCTACCCATACCAATGCATTTAATGCATCCTTCTTCCTCGTCGGGATATGGAAACAAATTTTCCGCCAAAACAATCTAACGGCTTAGATTGCTCAAAAGACATCAAGGGCCGTGTTTATGTTGGGATTTGCTCGAGAGACACGTGGAGAGCGGTTTTATGCATAAAGAAGGAGAGAAGCAAGAGGGAGGATAGTTAGTTTTAGTTTTTTAAAATTGTATTTCGTTTTTTAGCTTGTAACATCTTGACTAGTTTTCAATTAAGTTTAAAAGTTTATTTGTACTCAAAAAGGCACTCAAGTGTATTTCAACTCTAATTAAGTATCAATCTCGATTCAAGTTCCATTTCCATATTTTATGCCACTGTTGAATTTTTCATCCTCAAAGTCCTATGTTAAAACTGTTAGCAGCTTAAGTTTAAGCTCAAACAAGTCCTAATAAGCTTGTTAAAGCTTTGTATAAGCTTACATTTACCTTTCATGCAACTTTGGAAATTGGTCAACACAAGTCAATTTTGGAGCAAAATGGGTACAGAAATGGAATTGTTTGGTTCAAAGCTGGAAATGGGTTGAAATGGAAGCATTTGGGTTGGTTTATATAGGATAGTGCTCTTTGGTTCTCTGTTTGCAAACCATTGTGGTTTTGGACTCTTGTAAGTGATTTTCACATGATTTTGTACTTAATGTATTTGTAGTCATTATCTGTCTAGATCTGTTCTAAAAGTAGTAATTAGGTTAAGTGAGCTTAGTTTAATCATTAATGCAAGTTTGTTTGGTGTTTGGATCTATTTAAGCTGCTAAGCGGTTTATAAAGGGTGTTTGGTTTATGGTTTAATCTGTACTAAAGGGCTTGCGGTGGTAGTTTTTTGTTGGTTCAAGTTTAGTTAACTCTAAGTAACTCATTGGAGTCAAAAATTTGTGCTAGCAACTCAAAAGTCAACATTGTGCTTAAACTGTCTCTTCGATAAGCTGTTGGAACTTTGGATTTGGAAATCCTTGTTTTGGGTTTAAAGTCTTAAACAGAGGTTGCATTGTGTTCTTTTCATTCATAAACATCAATATCGGTAATCAAATTGGATTCAAGTTTCATTTTAGTCAAAGTTACAACCACTTTCAAAAAGTCAAAACATGTCAAAAATTGGTTTTCTACAAAACTTGCAGCAGTTGCACAGGTGTTATTAAAGCTCTTTAGGTTCTGATTTTTGGTTTATAAGTAGTTCACTAGGTTGTCTTTAAGACCTAATAACTGTTTTTAGCTTAAGCCCTTTGGATAAGCTTGAGCATAAGCTCAAAACAAGCCTCAGTTGCCCTGCTCCAACTCAGTATTAACTGAGTGATTTCTCAGTTTTTGAACAAGCCTGCACTGAGCTTGTATAAGCCTGTTAAAGGCTGGTCTTTTGGTTATAAGCAGTCACTTAGGTCTAGTTTAAGTCTTGATAATTGGTTTTTAGTTTGTAGCTTATTTGGGTGCTTATTTTGGAACCGCAAGTAGGTACCCATTTACATTTTAGACTTAATCTCTTAATCACCAAATCTTTGTATCTTGTAATTCGGTGTTTAGAGCTTATTGTTTTTAGTTGCAATCTGGTTAATTTAGTATATCATAGTTTACATTATCGGTTGGTAGCTTGTTTGGTTCACTTAGCTTATTTTAGTGCTTATTTACAAGCACTTGTGACATCGATTTCATTTTCTTGCAAACAAGTGCTGTTTTTCCATTTTCCTAGCTTCTTAACATTATTTTAGAATTTTCCTGAAATTTTCAGATTTTTCCTAGTTGTTTTGCTATTTTCTTGATTTTAATTAGTTTTAGCACTTTTAAATAGCTTTTAATACAAAAATTCGAAAAGGTTCAAAAATAAGTTTTCATTTTCTTAAGCTTAGATAAATATAAAAAGTGAAAAAAGTAATTTTCCAGATTTTTCATAGTTTATTTGGTAATTTTTAGTAATTTAATTAGTTTTTAATAGTTTAAAATTCCTAGAAAATAGAAAAATAATCACAAAAATACAAAAATAGTTTTAAAAAGTTTCTTTTGATATTTTAGATTTTTCTAAGTCTTAAATTTATTTTTCTAGCCTTATTTCACATTTTCTTGTATTTTAGGCAATTAATTATTAGTTAAAAATATTTTTTAATTAGATAATTAGTTATAAAAATAATTTTCTTTTTCTAAATATTTTCTTATATCATTAGGATTGTAAAAACTTCATTTTCATATTTTTATGGTTAAAATTGATTTAGTTTCAGTTTTTTATTTTATACGTCGCGTAGTTTTTAAATTCAGTTTTATAAAAACATAAAAACAAAAACATCATTTTAATTATAGTGATAGCGTTTATTTAATAGATTTTAACTTTTTAATTTCCTTTAATTTGCATTTAAGCCTTTGTATCTGTTTGATATTTCTGTAGTTATAATCTTAATCTCAAAACCCTTTTTCGTTCAAACCTCTCGATCACTATACGTTGATTGATCCATTGCATAGCTCGTTGGGACATAACGACCCGGGAGACTCTATACTCCTCGGATCCTCATTGATTTCGTGCTTAAGCGTTTTAAAATGGTTACGGTCCGCCATTCACAAGTGAGAGGAATTGAGTGGCTAGAAGGTTTAGTGCGGCGTCCTTTGGGTCCATGACGTCTTTGTCTTCAATACCGGTGTCATCTAGTGACAACCAAGAGTATATATGAGTTGAACCCGGTTTACGCCCTAAGGTTGAATATGGAGGGCTATTTCTTTTCACCCTTTCTTTTACATTTCTTTTAATTCTTCAACCCTTCTTTCTCCTTTCTCACATTACTCCTTTTTCAATCATTCCTAAGGACTTCTAATACTAACTATTGGTGATGTCCTTGGGTAGATCCCTCCGCTCTGGCGGATCATAGGACAATTTCCTATCCTTAGTCACCTTATAACTCCATGATTGTCCTATTGTTGCCATAAAACCATTTTTCTTGAAAATCTCTCAAAGTGTTTTTGATGGAAAACATGTTTGGAACACTTCGAGAGTTTTATATTTTCGAAACACTCCCCTTCACATGTGCTCATAAGTTTTGACAAAATCGCACATAGAGGGTAGAGTTCGCACTTTTGAATTGATCGACTTTAAATGAACTAGACCGATTCGAGACACGTTTACATCACTAGAGAACTAGCTTGAAATTATTACCCGTCTGGTCAAGTCCATAGAAAGTTTCTCGAGATGGTACATGATTGCTCCGTCAATTCATTGGTTTCAATCCGAGTCGAGCTCATTTGAGATTCAAACAACGATCGATTTTGATCACATTTTAATCACGTCTCCTCCCCTCAAAATAGCATATTCGTGATATTTTGATATCAACGGATTAAACAACATTTTAGAATCTTTTGGGAGACAAGCGGATTTGATTTAAGCATGAATTTGGAACATTTTGTTTTATACTCCCCTTTAATAAAGCATAATCAATTAAAGGGTTTTAGAGGAGTTATCTTGAGCACAAAATATTTTGAAAGATTTTGAAAATCTTTTGAACAATCTTGAAAAGGTGCTCAAGATGATGATGATTCTCACCATTTTTAAATGTAGTGCCTTTGAGCGTACACCTCATTTTTCGATCAAAGCACGAGTTTTGATTTGAAAATAATCAAAAGTCATCATTTCGGTCCGGGTTTCGATCTTGATGTATCTGAAAGCCATTATTGAAGAAATTTTGAGAAGCGACATGTTTTAGAAAACATTTAAAGAACTCTCGCTCAAGCATCTGTACATGCCCGTATCATTGTTGAATGACATTTCTAGATACGCATGAATATCGATTATACAAGAGACATGTCGTGAGAAGAATATTTTTGGATTTTTGATTTTATATTGTTTTTGTATTTTTGAAAGTTTTATATTTTTATATTTTGCTTTTGTTGGTTTTCAAATTTTGTATTTTGTTTTTCAAAAATATTTACTGATGACTTTGGAAAATCATTTTCAAGAAGATTCGAGAAGACGTTCTAACTCCTCGGGGTTAGGCTTCGCATTCAATTCGTCGAACTAAATACTCAAACCTTTCTTTTGGAAGGGCTTTAGTTAATAGATCGGCGAGTTGGTAATCGATCTTCACGAAGAATAATTCAACAGATACCATTTTCGACGTACTCTTTGATGAAGTGATAGCGGACACGATATGCTTAGTCTTTGAGTGATGAGCAGATTGCATGATATGGCTATGGCACTTTTCGAGTCACAATACATAGGTATTTTATCGAAAGTAAAGCCATAATCTGTGAGTTGTGTTCTCATCCATAGAACTTGAGCACAACACGCAGATAGAGACACATACTCGGCTTCGCCGGTTGAAAGTGCGGTGCAATCTTGTTTCTTTGAAGACCAACTTACTAACTTTTCTCCCAAAATTGTGCTCCTCCGGATGTACTTTTTGTCAGTAACTTGATCACTGCGTGGTCCGCATCCGAAAAGGCAATTAGATCAAATCCGGTTCCTTTGGATACCAAAGTCCCATGTGAATGGATGTCTTGAGATACCGAAGATCCGTTTAACCTCTTTGAGGTGCGATTCGGTGAGCTTTGCACGAAACCGTGCTAATAAGCAAACGACAAAATGAATATATGGTCGACTAGCGGTGAGGTACATGAGAGAACCAATCATGCTCCGATATTTCTTCGGATCAATAGGTTTCCCAAACAAATCGGCTCCAATTTTTGGTGAAGTTACCATTGGTGTTCCGACAGAGTCACAATTATCCATACCATGATTTTTCAAAATCTCAGTTGTGTATTTAGCTTGATTTATAAAAATTCCACGTGGGGATTGATGTATTTGTAAACCAAGAAAGAATTTTAGTTCCCCCATCATGGACATTTCAAATTTGCTTTTCATGAGATTTTCAAAATGTTTTGAAAGATTCGGATTAGTGGACCCAAAGATGATGTCGTCCACATAAATCTGAACAATCAAAATGTCGTTTTGCATTTTGTGTAAACAAGGTAGGATCAACTGTTCCTTTGGTGAAATTGTTTTGGATAAGGAAAGAGGACGATTCGTCATACCACGCTCATGAGCTTGTTTTAAACCATAGATTGCCTTTTGAGTTTGTAGACGTAGTCGGATGTTCCATGTCTATGAAGCCTTCGGCCGACTCACGTACACTTCTTCTTTCGAGTTCCATTCAAGAACGCGGTCTTAATGTCCATCGATAAACCGTGATGTTTTGTGAGTGCATAGGCCAAGAATATCTGATCGCTTCAAGTCTAGCTACCGCGTGAATGACTCTTCAAAGTCTATCCCTTCCTCTTGTTTGTATCCTTTGGCCACAAGGCGAGCTTTGTTGCGTAATTACAATCATCTCTTCATCCCTTTTGTTCTTCCATAACCATTTGAGATCAATGACGCGAACGTCAATGGGTCTTGGAACCATTTCCCAAGAGTCATGAAGGCGGTATTGAAGAAGTTCCTCTGCATTGCTTCTATCCATGCGGATCCGCCATTGCCTCACGAATGTTCTTTGGTTCTAGATTGCTAATTGAGCAAAGGTAAATGCACAAGTCGCAATTGGTGGCAAGTTGACGTCTCGTCCGAATTGGCCTTGAAGGTTCACCAATAACTTGTTCAATTGGGTGGTCTTTTGTCCACTTGAGTAGAAGGATACCGTTGGTTATACGTGTGCGAGTTAGATGGTTCTCGTAAGCTTGAAGAAGATTCGGTGATTCCGTAGCAAGCGGGTTTTCAAATAAGTCTTCATCTAACGTTGCATCATTATGGTTTTGGTTTTGCTCATCAAGCTGCTTGGTAGAACGGGTGCAATAACTTGAGTAGATGTAGATGATGTTGATGGAGTTGGTGCATTGGTTTCGACCGTTGTAGATGCATCTTACGTTGGTGGTGGAGGATGATTTTGAGCGGGTGCGGCGGAATGATGGTTTGATGCATTTGTCAAGTTCCACCATAGTATTCATCGAACATTAACTCGAAGAAATTCTCCCATTCTTGTTCTTTAGGATTGTCAAACGAAGTTGATTGAGCTCTTTGAGGTACGAGTCCTGGCGATGTGTCCGTAAGTGTCGGTTTAGTGCGGGTTCTAGAGCGAGTCTCTCGAAGCCATTTGTGAAAGTTCATCAAACTTCACATTCATCGTCTCCATGATCCTCCTTAGTTCTCTTGTTATACACCACAGAATGCCCTCGAGTTATCTCGAATATCCAATGAAGATTCCAATATCACCTTTGCTTTCAATTTTCCAAGATCTTCTCTGTCATTCGTAGGATAGCACAAAGCGCCAAACACGTGAAAGTAAGAGATATCCGGTTTTCGTTGTTCACTATTTCATATGGGGTTTTATTGAATCTTGGATGGATAAGGGATCGGTTACGAGTGAAACAAGCGGCAAGCAAAGATCGACCCATAGAAATAACGGTGCACTAGAATAGATTAGCATAGTGCGAGCGACTTCTACAAGAGTTCTATTTCTTCTTTCAACTACCCCATTTCTTTGTGGAGTTCTAACGGCGATGTCGATGAGTAATTCCAACATCTTCAAAATAAGTTCTTAACTCACGATTAGTGAATTACGTGTCGTTGTGCATTCTTACAACTCTTCTTTGGAGCTTGAAGAAGTACTTGAATGCGTTTGAAAGGTGATGATGATGCACGGTGCTTTGTCTTTTGATCTCGAAACTTAACCCATGTATATCTCGAATAGTCATCGACGATAACAAGAATATACTTTTTCCGTTAATGCTTTCAACTCTCATTGGGCCACATAAGTCCATGTGCAACATATGCAACTTTGCTTCGAACTAGGTACGGTTTGGGTTTATATGATGCTCTTTTGCTTTTTCCTTGTTCGCATGATGGACATAAGTGATCCTTGGTGTATTTGAACTTTGGAAGTCCATTGACGATGTTGTCTTTGGCAATTTTGTTGATGGTTTCGAAATTGAGATGGGATAACCGTCGTGCCACAACCGGGATGAGTTCCGGATGCTCGTGTCATAAGACATATTGGTGATGAAGAGGCCATTTGATTGATGTCGATAGCATACAAGTTTGTATCACGATTCCCGTTAAGAGATCGGTGCCATCCAAGTTTCTAACGAAGCAAGCATTTTCCTAAAAGCAACCTCTAAATCGCATCACGTAACCGCCTGATGAAAACAAATTGTGTCCCAACCCTTCGACATAGTAAACCCGAGTGATCAAATAATTTCCAAAGGTAGATCTCCATAACCCATGATAGCTGCTACATGATCATTTCAAACGACGGTTCCCATGAATTTCAGACGAAATTGATCGCAGACTTGATTCGGTCATGTGCTTGGAGCAACCCGAGTCGACGATCCAAAGACAAATTTCGATAACACGCCAATCACGGAAAAAGAATATTGTGGAAACCGTTTTGATTTTGGTTCCTTTGGGTTAGAGGTAAAATCTCGATCACACTCGAGAGGTTTTCTATTGGTATTACGGTTTATCACTCATTGTACCATTCTCGAGTGTGAAAGTTCTACGTGGGTTTCAAATATCATCCCTAAAGTATACACGTTGGTTCCTGTCGAAGAGTGTAAAGCCTAAGTTTTGCAACTAGTCTTCCTACTCGTTTAGCGTAAGTACTTTTGGGACGTTCTTCTTATGAGCTTATCATTCACATTCTTAGAAACACAATCATCTTGAACATTTAAAGATTTCTTGCAAGTTAAACAAAGAGATTCAACACATTCATTAGACTTAGCAAGTTTCATAGGTTCATTACATTTAGATGAAATGTCTTTCTTATTCAAAGCGGTAAATTCCTAGGGTGTTCTTCTACTTTCTTCTCTTTATTCAAGCTACTACTCCTAGAGGCAAGCGAGACTCTATTGTTCCTTGTATTGCTCTTAGGCTTTAGTCTGCTGCTCTAGAGGTGCTTTCTAGTCTGTAGAAGGTAAGGCACACGCATTAGGATTCACATTGTTATGAAGGAGGTGGTTTCGACTTTCCTATCCTAGTCTCTTTAGATGTTGTAGATGTGGGCGCACGCATTAGTGGTACTCATCTTAAAAGGCCGGTGCTAAAACTTTAGGATTCTCGATAACCGCTTTCCTTTATCAACATTTTGTTTAGGTAGGGCGGTGGAGTGGTGGTTTTGATGAAACATTTTCTCATTGACTTTTGGAGGAGGCAAAGAAACAGACATTTTGGTTTTGAAACCGGTTTGGGAACATTTGCTTTCTCCATGATCAATGGTTTTGTAATCACAGTATCCACTGCCTTTCCTTTTTGACTTTCGGTGAGCCCTCAAAAGATCATTTTAGCTTTCATGTCATTGTAGGCACGCTCATACGACAATTTGTCATACTTGCATTCCTCAATTTTTCGATCAAGTTGTTTAAAATATGAGACATTTTCTTTTCAAGTTTCATAAGAGCTTTTTCATATTTTGAAACAATTTGGAGGTCTCGGTGGAGTCTTTCATGATCTTCAACAGAATATGTTTGCAAAATGATGGACATAATATCGATGAGTCGAACATCTTCAAGAGAGAATCATTTAAATTTTCCAAAACTTTGATGTGTTCAACACGGTCATTAGCTTGCTTTACCGTGGATTTATGGTCCTTGACAAAGTCATTGTTTCTTTCAAAAAGCTTGTTCAAAATGAATTACCCTTGAGTTGATGTTATTCGGTGAGGGCAATTTGAGTTTCAAAAACTTTTTTTGTTCATTATCAAAACTATTAAACCGGATATTTGTTGTAATGTTGGTTTTAGTTTTAACGATCTCTTGAAGATCCACAATTCTAGTTTTCACATTTTCTAAAATACTTCTCGCATCACTTGTGTTAAAAGGATTGTTTGAAGACATTTGTTCAATGTTCGAAGAGATTTTGAGACAACAAGCGGTTTTGAAACGATTTTGAAAGCGGTGTTGACTCTTTGTTTGAAACACTTTGTGTGGTGGAAAACTTTGATTGTCCTTTTGAGAAACAAAAGGAAGAACATTAATTTGGTTCCATTTGTTATAATCAATCGGTTTGATTTCCGGATGTTTTGTTTCATTTTGATCTACTCTCCTCGAGATAGTTCCAACGTTTCAAGAGAATCATGCACAATTATAGGTTCATGCAAAGGTTTTCCATTGTGCAACACATTCCGAGATTTACGAGCTTTCTTGAGAAACGAAGAAGGTGAGTTACCAAGTGCCATTTATGTGAAGTATGAAAACGTGGATTTACTTGATTAGAAAGCATCTTGATTGTTTTAATTTGAATGACCCGTTGTAAGAAGCAAATTGTCCAAAGTTTTGATTTTTCATTTTATCAAGAATTTCATCAAGAAGAGAATCTTCTCGTTTTGAAAATCGAGAATCAACTGCTTCTTCTCTTTTCAAGATCGAAAACATTTGCTTTTTGTTTAGAAAGTTGGTCATTTAAATCGAAATTTCCTTGTTTAAAGATTTGATTTTCAAATTCAAATTCACATCAAGTGTGTCATACTTGAGTTGCAAAAGTTTTTCTCTTAGAAACCAAATCTCGATAACCAATTTCTAATTCGACATTTTGTTTGTATGAAATTCATAGGCTTTGGCATGCTCCTTGTAACTCTCAAGCTCGGCGGTCAATTTAGCATTCGCGGCCTTAACTTCGCGATTGACCGTTCTAACTTTCTCAACTTCAATGCCACATTGATTGATTAATGATTCAACATAAGCACGTGTTTCCTCATCAGTCTCAGTATTTTGTGCCACACGGCCTCCACTAGGATCCACATATGGAGTTTCGAGTTAGTATTGCTACAACTCGGATTGTCCATATATGTATCATAAGTAGGTCTTTGGTGTCGCGATTCATTTGTCATGAGTAAACACATCAAATATGACATTGTTATAGCATGGATCAATGATTGGTACCTCGGATACGGCGTTGGCGTCATAGGCGGAGGTGCGTCGACGAGTCGATGTCGTACTTAGTCTCTGAAGATTTGCCATGAAGATGCATTGCATTGATTTCCTCGAGGTCTTCCAAATCATCCATAATAGCCATAAAGTCATGTTCCTCAAGACTCAATTGAAATCCAGTTGTTCCTTTTGTACCAACATAATAGCTTTTTGAAGATACTCAAGATCCTTCTTGTGCGGCTTAGTAGGACAATTCCTTGCCATGTGACCCATTCCTTGACAGTTATAACACTTAACGATTACCACGATTCACATTTCCATGATTCCCAACGATTGAGCGCAACATTCGATTCGATTACCATCGCTCTATTCCCAACATTCTCGTCTCATCCGACACGATTGGAACCGCTGATTACCCATGCGAAATCCAATTAGCATATCCTGCGATTCCCAATAACTCCAACCATTTGTCCTTGATTACCCATATTCACACCCGGTGTGCAATTTGCTGCTTGCAGTGTTTGATGAAATCCTTTGGTTGTTGTTAGTTGGTGTGGAATAGCGACCTTTGATTACTTGACCCAAGAGAGAAATTATTTGGGACATAGGTCTTCTTGATCGATTCTAGATCGGTGATTCCTTGTTCATGGTATTGTGGATCGGTGGATAGAATTGTTGTTGTGGTTGTGGGATGTATTCTCGCAAGTTGTTGTTGTTGGAAGATGATGAAGCTTGTTGTTGTGTATTCACCGGAGTTTGAGTCTTTGCAATGAGTGCCAATGGATCATGATTCTTTGCCAATCTTTCTTTCCCGACTTCATTCGCTTCACTTGGTTTTGTTTGAAAATCATTTGAGTTGATCAAAGTTCACGATGAAGGTCTTTTGTTTGGTTGACAATAGTGACATATCGTCCCCATTCTTACGGTAGATTGTTCAAGAACTTGATGTTGCTCACGATAGTTACGGGTGTCAACTTGTTTACGATTAGCTCATTCATCAAAGTGCAAAACCTTCCATAGTAGGATTCAATGGATTCTCACGGGTAGATGTAAACTTTTCCCATTCGATTAGCAACTTGTTCTCCATGTCTTGATGACCAATTTCGGTTCCATGACAAAGTCGTCTAACACGTTCCCACATATCGAAAGGAGTTTCTGGCTGTCTACCGCAGAAGATGTCTATTGGTAAACCAGTTGGATAATATGAATTGCCATGTCATCTCGCTTCGACTTGTTTCGATCCTCTGCGGTGTATTCAGATTCTATTGAAGACGAGAAGATGGTGTGGTGGGAGGTGTTGCATCGAGATTTCGGTACATTAACTTGTCGAGGCTTGAAGGGTCCATCCCGAATGGATTTAATCATGAGTTTGCCATTAGGTTTGGTCTTGATGTAACGGAGCATTCGACTTGTCCATTGAAGATAACCACCTTTTGCCAACATAGGAGGGCGGTTTTCGGCACCGATCGCATGAATGTCTTGTTGAGTTGCCATTGATGAAGGTATGATCGATAAAGTTGATGTAGGATCGATTCAACGATAAAGGAGTTGTGGTTGATGAAGATTAAGCTCGGTTGAGGTGTTTCGAAAGTCGTACTCGTAACCTTGGTTCTTAAAAATTTCGCCCAAAATTTGAAATTCACTATAAAAATCAATTCTAAGGTCGTATGAAAAATTTGAGTTATGACAATTTTGACGCCAAATTTGACCGAAAAATTTGAATTTAGGCCCAAAATTTGAATTTTTGACCAAAATTTTCTGATTAAACCAAAATTTGAATCTCGCGTAAAATTGAGCGTTTAGTCTCCTCAAAATTTAAATTTTACTCAAGTTTTCCTTAAAAACTTAGGCGTGACCAAAAGATTTTTTTTTTTAAAAGAAGAGCTTATGCTTAGGCGTAGGATCTTAGGCGTGGGAAGCTTAGGCGTAGGATCTTATGCGTAGGTTTAAAGTTACAGTAGAAAAGTTATGCGTGAGATTTAGCTTATGCGTAAGAAAAACTTAGGCGTAAGAAAAATGCTTATGCGTAAAGTATTCTACGCGTAAGTTGAAACTTATGCGTAAGATTATGGTTTTGCCCAAAATCCTTTACACTATCACAGTGTAAGAGATATCCAAAGTCGAAGTGTTCCACACACTTATCCAAGTGAGGAAGCATCGAGTCACCGTTAGAGCACGAAGATTCTTCACCAAAAGTTGCGAGTAGAAAACTAGGGTTTTGACTTTTTGACTTCTACTCGTAAGAAATTTCCAACGATTCAAATGATTTCTTTTGCCGGATAGCCTTAAAACACTCGAATAACCCAAAATGTTGACCTTTTTCACCCAAAGTGCCTAGAAAGTTACTGAGTAGAAATGACCAAAGAACCAAAACGAGTTTAAAATGAAGAAAAACACGTAAAGCTTGAACTTTTGCAAAAAGCGAAACTTTAGCACCAAATAAACCTTAAACCACAAGAATCTTGAATTTTAAGTGCAAAATTAAAGCTTTAAGCGTGACAAAACTTTTATAACGAGAGCCTTTACGCGTAACCCTTCAAAACAAACACAAACACTCCTAAACCATTGTTAGGCGATTGATACCAATTGTAGGACCACTACGATATATCAACCTTATCACGTACCAAATACCCACGTTAACCAAAGTTATGCGTGGAACTCGTGAAACACAAACACAAACAAAGCTTAGAAATAAGATGAGAAAGATGTTTGGTGACTTGATGATATACAAATCCGTGTATGTGATGAGGATAAAGATAAACACAATAAGTTGTATATTCCTTGAGAGAAAAACACACACACACACACACTTTCAAGCACACACCCTCAAATGACCATTTGAGGGTATTTATAGTACAAGAGGATAAAACCCTAAAAGGCTTTGCTTGGGCCTTGAGATGGACTTGGATTGGGCTTTGGTTTCACTTAAGACAAGGCTAGCTTAACATAACGCCTAGCCATTTAGCTTAGCCCAATCCACGAGCCCGTTGACTATTCTATCACGATATCTAACACACGTTACAAAGTTCCTAATCGTGAATGACCATCACCTAATAAAAACTAATAAGTCTCTCACATTTAAACTTTCAAACTAACAATACACGATTCCGGAACAAAAAGTTGTTAGATTCTAAACTCAACGAAACCGAACGTTATGGAAGCGCAAGAACAATGTTAATCAATGCTAAATTACTTGTGGCGTGTCGATCTCGCATGCTATACTCAAAACCGTTCTATGATCACTAAACGCCACAACAAAACACCTTTCGAGCTTGTCCACAACCATAAACCGAATCTCAAACACTTTCATGTATTTGGATCCCTTTGCTATCCGAATAATGATCGTGATGATTTTGAAAGCTCAAAGCCAAAGTCGACATTGGCGTCTTTATTGGATATTGTGAGAATTCTAAAGGTTACCGGATCCGAATCGTCAGACAAACGGGTTATGGAAACGATTCATGCTCATTTTGATGAACTTACGGAAATGGCTTACGAGTATAATGACTTAGAACCCGGTCACAACCGCTTAAACTTCCTCAACCCCATCATCGGTGAACAAAGCCCCCACTCACTCGTCAACAAATGGAAAGGTTATTTGCTCCTCTGTTCGGTGCGATATTGATGAACGTGCTCGGTGTATCCGATGTTTCCATTGCTCAACCCGATACTACTCTTATACGATACACCGCTACAACAACTATTGTTGAAGATGCACCACTATTGACTCCACCACAACAGCTTGAACAAACCGCTTCCAACAATGATGAACCGGCCGATGATATTACGAATGAAGTACCCCACTGCAGATTTTGATCCGTCGTTCTTTAACCCGTTTGCTAATGACATCGCCGCACGATGTCGCGGAATCATCAACAAACCATTTGAATCCTCGAATCGCACAATGTATACCAACATCAACCTCTACACATCGATGGACAAAAGACCATCCTCGGCAAATATTATTGGCAACCCGAATCAACTGTCATTACGAGACAACGTCTTCACACGAGATGGTGAACATTGCATTTATGCACTCACCGTCGCCAATCGAGCCTAAAACATTAAAGATGCAATGACAAAAGACAAGCGGATTGAATCCATGCAAGAAGAACTCAACCAATTCAAACGTCTTGAAGTATGGGGCGGTTGAAAGACCAACAGGGTCTCGTCATTGGTCTCAAATGGATTTGGAAAAACAAATTGGATCTTTGAAGGGAACGTAATCCGAAACAAGTCACGTCTAGTTGCTAAGGGTTATCGTCGGGAAGAGGAATAGACTTTGAAGAATCTTTTTCTCCGGTTGCTCGTCTTGAGGTCGTTTCGGATATTTCTCGCGTTCATGGCTCATATGAATATGACGGTCTTTCGGATGGATGTCAAAGCTGCGTTTCTCAACGGACAACTGAAAGAAGCGGTTTATGTCGACCAACCGAAGGATTCGTTGATCCCGAGTTCCCGAACCATGTCTACAAACCGAACAAAGCTCTTTATGGTCTCAAACAAGCTCCTCGGGCATGGTACGATAAGCTATCATCTTTCCTCATTGCTAATAATTTCACCAAAGGTTCGGTCGACCCTACTCTTTTTATACAATATCACGGGCACATATCTTAATTGTTCAAATTTACGTGGATGACATCATTTTTGGGTCTACACATAAAAAGTTTTCAATCGCTTTTGCAAAACTAATGAAGAAAAATTTTGAAATGTCCATGATGGGTGAACTTACGTTCTTTCTAGGATTACAAGTTCATCAATCACCCCGTGGTATTTTCTTGAGTCGATCCAAATATGCCCTTGAATTGTTAAACAAATTTGGAATGAAAACACGTGACACTTATGCCACACCAATGACTCATACCAAGAAGCTAGACGCGATTTACATGGGAAATTAGTGGACCCTACCAAAATCAAGTATTATTGGGTCTCTCATGTATCTAACAACTAGCGGACGATATTGTCTTTGCCGTTTATCTATGCTCCGTTATCGATCGCGACCAAGCTGAAACCCACCTCTCTCGAGGCTAAAAGAATCCTCCGATACATCAAGGAACCATTAACTTGGGGATCCGGTATCCGAAGGATTACGGTTTTGAACTAATCGCTTTTTCAGATGACGACCACGCAGGATGCTTAGATTCAAGGAAAAGTACTTGAGAGCACTACAATTTCTTGGTGATAAGCGGTGTCTTGGCAATCGAAGAAATGGCAATCATCAAGAAGCGAAGCAAAATATGTAGCCATGTTCGCGTGTTGTGCTCAAGTCATCCGGATGAGAACACAACTCAAAGACTATGGTTACGTATTTGAGAATCCCGATGTCCGCGACAATCGAGTGCCATTGCGATCTCGTGCAACTCGATTCAAAGATTCGAAATCAAAGCACATCGATCTTCGCTATCATTTCATCAAGGACCACGTGGAACAGTGGCAGTTGAATTATACTGGGTACGAATACCAATTGGCGAGATCTTCTCACCAAAGCCTTGCCTCCCGCTAGGTTTAATGAGTTGGTCCACGGATTGGTATGCGGTGTTTGACTCAAGAGGAATTGGATGACCTCTTAAAAGCGATCTTAAAACACCGTCAAACACCAAAACATCTTTTGTAAATAATTTTTTCAAAACAAAATACAAAATATAAAATCCGATAAAACAACAAAAATATTCTTCTATCTATTTTTCTTTCAACATGGCAAGTACATTTCTTCCGTCAACACTATAATCTTTCAAAATTCAATATTTTTCCGATCAAGTGTTGAGGGGAGAAAATTAATATAACTGTTTCAAAATAACTTTGTACTTGCATGTTATCCTATACCGGTTGTTTCTTTTATCAATGGTGGTAAATTTTACGGTTCATCGACACTCCTCGGACTAAAATTTATAACCTTTCAATATTTCTTAAGTCAAGGGGAGTGTCGTCAAAGTTCTTTCTTAAAATCTTTGTTTGGTAACCAAAATGGAAGTTAAAAGGCTTTGTATGAAAATGGAAAAGGTGGAGGGACCAAAACTGTCAAAATATTAAAGTTACTTTTAATAAAAACACCTTCCACCTAACTTTTCCATCACATTTATTACATAAACCAACAAGATCCTACGCCTAAAACCATTCAACAAATCCAAGTTTTGATCATCAATTGTAAGTGTTTTGTGTTGATAACTTACGTTTTAAACAATGGTTTTGAATTTCTACACAAATCCAACGGTTAAAACTACGCTTATCATTGATTTTGTGTTCTACGATAAGCGTAAGAACACATAATCATTTGTTGTGTGTTTTGGTTAAAAAGATGTGTCAAAACGGTTCTTTAACATCAATGATACTATTTTTATCCTCAAATTCCACCCGAAACACGAATTGATGATTTTTCAAAATTAGGGTTTATGAGTCGGTTTGGGTATTTTCAAATGTGATTGTTTTTGGTCAAAAGATTGTTGTGTGATGTTTATATCATGTTGAATTAAAGATTTCGTGCTCTATAATTAACCCGAAACACTAATTGATTAAAAATTGGATGTTAGGGTTTAATGTTCTTGAGTTTGGGTATTTTTGATTCATTGATGTTGGATGTTAAAACTTGGTTATTAGACTCTCATAACATCTAAGACCTACCGAATACGTTTGGTGCAATTCCTATGGCTAAAACTCTTATGCGTAATTCATGAACCCTTAGGGTTTTGACCTACAGCGTATGTTTTACGCAAATGTTTAACAAGCTTTCATCCATGATTTGATTTTAAAATGAATATATGTGTTAAGATTGATGATATGATGATTTTATTTCGAGCTTGCTACGCATAAAATTCGAATCAAGGTTCTTTGTTAACTACGCATAAGGATCACCTTACGCGTAGAAAGTTATGCGTAAGAGAAATTTTACGCGTAACTATTACGCGTAAGGTTCTACAATGGGACTACGCGTATCCCGTGAAGGATATGCGTAAACAATGACTCACGCATAAGGTCTACTCTTACGAGTAAGCCTTACGCGTAAGGTTTTTATACGCCACGCGTAAGCTCTACGCATAAGGTTCACTTTTTCCCACGCGTAATATTTCTTACGCGTAAGTAAGGATCCCACGCATAAGCTTGCGCTCACGCATATACTTCTCTGTTTACGCATAAGCTACAATTTCTACGCCTAAGCCTTGATCAAACCTTCGTTATGAATTGTTACGCGTGCAAACTTGTAAATAAATGAATCATAACGTCACGAAACCAATAATGTCACTAATAAACTTAATCGTTTGATATGTTGTGTTAAATAAGTGATAACATAAACTTTAAAACTTAAAGTTAACTAACTCACGAAACTTATCACGGCGTCATTGGACTATTGAACAAACAAGTGACTTTGGACTCGTAACAATCATTGACAATGTACATTCAATAATTAGACAATAAAACCTTCTATTGACTAACATTATGTCTTTCGATATGTTGGTTCTTTTGGCTAATGTTATTTCGAGATCACGACATGGTCGCTCAAATGAATGTGGATGCACCGAAGTTCTCACAATTCTTGACATCTTCCCAATGGCTATCCTAGAAAGATTGGAAAGAACAACCTTAGGGTTGACTTTGAAACCCTCACATGCTCGGAATCTTCTTGTCTCATTGATGTGGATATTCTAAAGAATCATCCCTACGAACATGCTCTCACACTCGCCACTGATGTCGGAGATCTACATTCAACAATTCGGAATTCAATGCAAAGGATCAAGGGTCAAAGTGCTATGATGGTGACTATCAATCACAAACAAGTCACCATCACTCATGCGGACTTACGAGTTGTTCTTCTCATTCCGAAATCATGCCAACCGACTTCTATGCCACACCTCTTGAAGAGACAGTTCTACAATTCTTGATTGATATTGGCTATGATGAAGCTTCAGGATTATCTCTAAGCATTCTCACGTGGAGCTTAAGAACATTCCTCAACCGTGGAGAACCCTCTACATCATCATCACCAAATCGGTCTCGGTCGTGACGGTGGCTATGAGCATCCCAAGCTCATGGAACCGCAAATCTTCGGTCATTGATCAACAAGAAGGACATCAAAATTGAAGCTCGATATGGGATGACATGATGCATTTCTCAAAAGCTTGGCTCAAAGATTTCCTATGTCGATATACTAAAGCTTTTGATCCAGAGAGCACTTGGACTTCATCCCGATACCCCAAGAGGCTCAATGACCCCGACAATCATGACATGTTGTCCGAACCTATCCTTTCTGTCGAATCAAGGAATCAACAACTAAGAAACAGGTGTCGTGTTGCCGATCACCTTCTATCTAAAGAACTCAAGAAGCTTGAAACGTACAAAAGGTATGGTAGCGTGAAGAGAAGGCAAAGTTGGTCATCTTGATGAAAAGCCTTCTAGAACACCTACTCGGAGAACCGTAAGAGGAAGTCTTTGGAAGTGCGATAAGTTCGAGAGTCATAGGAAGCTTCCCAAGAGGAATCCTCCTCAAAAAGGATTGTTCCTAAAGGAAGCTGGTCCTATTCCCTACACCGAACCACCAAGAAAGCTAATTGACGAAAGCTCGAAGATACACAATCGACGAGCGAGGTTACTACTCGAATCTGCTAAAGAACCACCTCCTTCGGTAGCAAAACCTCCTAGTCCACCAAATATGACATAGGAAAGGAAGAAGACTTGTGCCATATGAAGAAAGCTCGAAAGTGATGAAGAGCAACTGGATAAATCATACAGAAGAAGTTTAAAATTGTTAGACACCTTCAAAAGGCTAGTGGAAGAATTTGAAAAAGATCAAATGGGTGGCCCGGAGGGTCAAGTGGTGGTGTTCACTCTTCACCGAGATCCCGATGCGGTTAATCAACCCGATAAGGGAATTGGTGCCACCACTCTTGTGCAACAACAAAAGCTTGTGGAGGAGTCTATCGATTATAACATTGAGGAACCAGACAAGGATAAGTCCGAGAAAGAAAGGCGATGAAGAAGCTAAGCTCAAACGGAAGAAAATAAATGACAAGATGTTGAATTATGGAAATTATCTTCTCAAAGGTCAATCGTTCCAAGGAGGAAACTTCGAACCTCCAAAGGTCCCCGAGTCTCCTCATGTCTCCTCCTCATCGACTCATCATCTCACTCTTCACCACCACCATCTAAAAGATCAACCAAATCACATCCAAATCGGTGAAGAAGCCAACTCGATCTTGGATTCTCATACTCATGAAAGAATTGTGAAAGTTGTCAAACAAGTCGAAAGAAAGACATGCTATACAGAAAATGAATTTCTCAATCGATCAAATACAATATCTTCATGACGAGAATGACAAGATGCAAGTTGAAAGGAAGTATGTCCAAGCTCATGAAAGATGATCTTCAAGGAAAATGGACGAAATGATCAAAGGATACACTCACAAGTTCCTTCTGGAAGTCATTCCTAAACCGACAAAGGAGATGTATACTAGACAACTTTATCCAAATCTCTTGCATAGCCAAGCAAACCATGAAATCAACTCCAATGAATGTGAACATCAATCCATTGAACCCGTAGTTTTTTCGGATGATGAATTGGTGAACAAGCTAGTAGCTCAAATGTCTAAACGATCTGGGACATTTGCCTCCCATGAAGCTAAATTGTTTGAAGCATTCTTTGGAATACCAACTCAGTCGAATACATGTAGAGAAGAAGCAGAAAGGCCTAAACGTTCAAGAGGCGATGAAGACAAGGATCGGGATAAGAATGACGAGCATAAGCGTCGAAGAAGTCGGTGAATCATCTTCTATGCAACCTCCACCCCAACGGACTCCTACACAACAAAGATCTCCTCCTCGTTCTTCTCTTGATAAACCTCGGATTCTACGAGTTACCACCGAGACTCAAAAACCGGTGATCACTTTGAGTATACGGGTGGTGACGATGAAGAAGTCCGTGAGCCCCTACAACAACCCACCTCTCCTAAACAAGTAAGAAACCGTAATCCTCATCTAGGCTAAACAAAAGAAGAAGAAGGCGCCAATGGTTGACGTCGTATCATGGCTAGATGAAGATAAAATAGAGGAATTTGAATGGTTCTCTACACTTGTCAATTCCACTCCCTACGAAGAAGGTCAAGATCGGTAGAAGGTAATACATTGGAGCATGCTAAGATTATGCAAGAAAAATTCCATGTGAAGAAGATGACGAAATCCGAGTTGAGGCGAATCAAGAATGAAGCTTTTCAACTGTTAAAAGATAGCTCGAAAAGTGCCATCGAGGTCGAATATCACCTTGAAAACATTGCTCGAGCTATGTCTAACAACATGGATTGGCTCAACCCGAAGCAAACATCGACTTCACCAAACGGGACAACCCTCCATATTACACCGATCGGTCTAAACCTCTACCAACAATTGGCCAACCAGATGAACCTAGGATTCCATTCAGATATTTCTTCAACAAAGACTTGGAATTTCTTCTACACGGTGGCGATGGATCAAGGAAATACGCTACATCTTTGACACTTCCATTCCACAGAACCATATACTCAAGCGCATAGCTATCGAGGAAAGAGCTAATCACTTGTTCTCCAACAAAGTGGAAGCATACGACCGAGATGCAATGTACGGATTCATCATTGGCCGAACGCCGAAGAATCTACTACGTGTCGCCGAGTTCGAAGTCTCAACATGAAGTGTTCATTACTAAGGATATCGTTGCCATCAAACACGTTGATCTTTCGACCAAATGGGACTACACCTTTCTCAAGAAGATTGTGGTCAAAAGGCAAGATGAAAGGATTATGCATTCTCTGAAGTCGACTTTGAGAATTTGTCTATCAACGACATTGAAGACATGTACCTTGCCAAAGCACGTGGTCGCATGAGGCAATTTTCAAGCTGAAGTACAACGTGAATTCATCAAGTCCTTGCTCATCTTCATCGAAGCATAGTCATCAAAGAACGTGTAGAAGATCTCCAACTGCATGTTGAATCATATCGGACCGTGTCAACTTCACTCCACCTCAATTTGATCTTCCCGACATCAACCAGCTCTCACAATATACACTCATTAGCAAACCATTCGAGTGGTTTACATTAGTGAACTTCAGCGAAATTGCTTAATGGCGTGTAGTGATCTTCACAAATTTGGAGATCACACTTTGAAGATGGTTAGGGATGGATTGGCTTATAGGTTGAAGGATATCGACAAAAGATTGGGTCTCCTAAGCGATGGAATTCTCGGGATCGAAGGGATGTGAGGAGAATCATCAAGATGATTGATGAAAGGTTGTATAGAAGGATCGATTCGTAAGATTGGAAAGCTATGTTGGTGGTCGACCCGGATTAACATCACCGGCTTTCAACGCCCGATTCACACTCTGGCGACATCTACGGACTTCTTGGTACCCTTGAATTGCTTCTTTCCTTATAAATTTGGATGTGTGATTATATTGTGACTATGGCTTGTGCACACATTACGATGTATAACCCGTAATTGTCAAGAAAGGACCACGTAGTGCGCTTGCCACAATCCTTATAAAAGGAGCGAAAGCTTCTTACTTTTGAGTAAAACCTATCAAACCTTTCATTTTCAAGGTTTTGCTCAAAAGGACAAGTACTTCCGTATGATTTTCAAAACCTCAACCGTTAATATCACTTGTTGAGGAGGAGTATTTGAATTAAACTTTGTTCACAACTTGTTCATAGTGGTCATCTTCCATAACACTCGAAATGGTCATATTTATTCTCAACTTTTCAAAAATTACATTTTATATGCCATTTTGAGGGGAGAAAATTATGTGATAAGAAATATGTTGTGTAAATGCAAATGAATCTTTGTGTAATAGACTTAACCAACGAATTGACGGTACTAAAGCGTTAGTAACTCGAAAAGACTTGTCTGGACGGGTAATAATTTCAAGCTAGTTCGCTAGTAATGTAAGCGTGTCTATAAAGGACTTGTCCGAGTAGAATGTACCATTCGAGAAACTCTTGGTAGACATGAACTCGATGGGTTTGACAACCTTCGAGGTTTGTTTACACCTTCAAGGTAGTTATTAGAGCTAGTTGTCACCTAAAAGCGACAATGCAACTCTTTAACTATGCAATGTAACCGTGTCTCATGGGGATTGTCTATCTTGAGTGGATCAATTCAAAGGTGCGCTCTTTCCTCATTGTGCAAATAACCGTTAAAACTCTTAAGCACATGTGGAGGGGAGTATTTATAAAAGATCTTTTCTTACAATGGTTCAAAATGTTTTCATTCACAAACACGTGTGAGAGATTTTCAAGTAAATGGTTTTATGGCAACATAGGTTAGTCATGGAGTGATAAGGTGACTAAGGTTAGGAATAACCGTCCTATGATCCGCTTGAGTCGGAGGGATCTACCCAAGGACATCACAAATAGTTAGTACTTAGAAGTCCTTAGGTATGATTATAAAAGGAGAAAATGAGAATCGGAGAAAGAAGGAGTTGAAGAATTAAAAGAAATGCAAAGAAAAGGGTGAAAAGAAATAGCCTCCAAATTATTCAACTTAGGGCAAACACGGGTTCAATTCATATGCTATTGGTTGTCACTTAGTGATGCGGTATTGAAGATTAAAAGTCGCCATAGACCCAATGGACGCATGCACTAAACCTTCTTAGCCACTCAAGTTCTCTCTCTGAAGCTTGTTTCATTCTCACAGGGAACCCTACGTAAACTATTGGCTTTCTCTTAGAGATTGTGGTATTGAAGAAGGAGACCCTCTCCCTAGTCTCTTCTCGGGAAACCAAAAGCACTATTGAGTCTAGAGCCACGAGATTCATCAAAATATCTCTTAGGAACACTTGACATTTCATCACTTGTTGATTACCAAATAAGATCATCGGTGGTTCATATCGAGTCCTTCACATATCTTAGCAACTGTCGAGAACATTTATGAGAGGTTCACAACCGTGATCCTCGGTGATTGAATGGAAACTCGCTGCCGGTCAACATCAAACAGACCGACAACAGTCACTTCGGTAACTCCCGTGGATTACGCTTAGTGTGTCTCAAACGGTCTACGATCATGAGGTGATGCTTGATTGTACCTCGCGACTCATCCGAAGCTGTAGATGCACTTTGGTACATCGCGTTATCTCACTTGTGGGACTCTAGTTCGAGAAGCGGCCTTTGTAAGAATTAGAGTTGTGTTTTCACACTATGTTGTTAACACTCTCAAGTTCACACTTGTAAATGCGGAATCCACTTATTACTAACCGTTTGAAATGTTTTCTTCTTATGGAAGCTCGGGCCGGGATGATCGTCTTGATTCTTCTCATGCTCACGCCAACATCATCACTAATGGAAGTTCTATCCAAAAGCAACACAATAGTCGAATGATTCTTCGTCAAATCAAAGAATCTACAAAGTTAAAAGACTTAAAGAACTTCATCGATCTGAATTCCAACATCAAAGGCGTGTGAGCATGTTGAAGAATGACGTGGAACCTTTATGCGTGAAGGCACTGAGGAGACTTGATGCGACAACAACAACATACTATCACTTTCATCACAAAGAACAATGATCAAAGAACAAAGTCAAAGATGACATCAAAGCATAACCGTTCAAAGAAGACAATTTCTCTACACTAGGGAGATTGTTCAAATCAAGGCAATTCTTCTCACAAGAAAGAAGAATGTCAGAATTCGTCAGAGCTACTATTACATCAATGCCTTCACCGTTCATCACCAACACTTGAGGAGGAGATTGTTGGAATCACTCCTAAACTATAATTCAAGTGTTAGTTATTCTTATGTAATAGGTAGCTTATTATGGCCTTTATTTTTGTTATTAGCCTTAAGCTTATGTAGAAGGCCCATGAGCTTAGGCCCAAGCCCATTAAAGAAAGGATGGAAACTAGGAAGTGTTGCCCTAGCTTCCTCCTATAAATACTTATGTAAACCCTCACTGAGGGTTGGTTGTTCAATTTTTTTCTAATCACATACTCTACGCCTAAACCGTCTTTACTATTGTGTGTGTGTGTGTGTGTTTTACTTGTTCAATCGCCTTTATCTCTTTCTATTTCTTTACTTGTGTTTGTAAGTCTAGTGACCTAACTGCAAACGTGTATGGACTCGTAATAGTTCTATAGCTAAATTGTATATTCGACAATTGTATTTAGGTGCCCTTTATGTATTCATTTACTTTCGCATAAAAAGGGCTATAATATTGTTAAGCAAATATTTTACCTAGTTTTTTAAACAACTTTTTTTAAGCGATATTTTTTCAGCAATTCTTTTTAGTTGA
Source organism: Chrysanthemum lavandulifolium (assembly GCA_022545495.1). Classification (NCBI taxonomy): domain Eukaryota; kingdom Viridiplantae; phylum Streptophyta; class Magnoliopsida; order Asterales; family Asteraceae; genus Chrysanthemum; species Chrysanthemum lavandulifolium. The sequence goes on along the minus strand of CM040239.1, from coordinate 186,239,985 downwards.
CTTTGTTACACAATAAGACAAGTGTATAGTACTATCACATAAACCGATATATTCTGAGCGACTTTTTAAAAGTGCCTTTTTTCATCTTAGCGATTTATGGCCACTATCTCTTTAGCCCACTGCATCCCTACCTAATTTCGTTAAATTCTAAATTTAGTTACAAGTAAATGCAATTTTTTGTTGACTCTTTCACACAATAAGACAAGTGTAAAGTACTATCACATAAACTGATATATCTTGTAAAGTACTTTCACATAAACCGATGTATTCTGAGCGACTTTTTAAAAGCGCACTTTTCATCTTAGCGATTTATGGCCACTATCTCTTTAGACCGACAAGTCAAATACACCTTCGTGATACTAGACAAACATATTATATTTTACTCAGAAAAATTAGATACAAAGAGATTTATGTGGTTGCTATTTTTTTTTTTTGTAATTCAACGTCAATGTAGGTTGTTTACTAAAACACACAGACAAATTAGATTAAGATTGATAACATAAACAAAAGTATTTACACTTAACTATTACATCAACCCGAGGTACTAGTCAACTTTCACCATCAAACTGCATCAACACATAACCCTACCTTCATAACCATATACTAACCTAATCAAAGCTTGACATTACCTAAACAAACATAAACCTAACATGAAGGACCAAAGCTTTCAACAAAAGACCATAAGACAACAACTAAAAAGGCTTCACAAAGTCAAAGGACCATTGACTCCAGATGTTCAATGAAGGATAACAAAGAACAAACGCGAGCACGCCTTTCTAACACAGATGTCTCCAGCCTTCCAATCTCAGCCCTATCTTCAAGTTGCATCCTTGTCATGTCCTCAACACTGCAATGCATTTGTGCTGTTCCACCAATGTACCAACAACTCTTGAATTAGCACATCCCTATGTTGTACACGAGCGGTTAGCTCGTCTACTGTCTCTTTCAGATCTAATTCATCCTGAATAGTGTCCCTTACTTCTCCCCAATATTTCACTAGCATCATAGCCTTCACAGAGCGAGAGTTTGCAGTACGGGCTAGTAGATCCAAAAGGACAAGACGGGGGTTGGCCATTTTTGTTGTTGGTTGAGATAAGGGTATTTTTATGTGATGGTAATGTGTTGATAGTTGTGATAGGAGTTTTTAGAGATGATTAAATAGAGGGGAAATAGAGAGTGTTAAGCACAAAATGTGTATTGTCATTTAGTAGTTTGAAAATAGCAAGTGTAATGATGATCGCCTATTTCCCATGCAAATAGTAACATATCAAACCATTTATACCAGTAAATTACATTTACGTAGTGTTTGTGACATCGCAATATGAGTGTCAAAAGAAATCGCGTTATGACGTAATGAAAATATTACAAACTTTTTTTTAAAAGAAATATTACAAACTTTATTTAGATATGCAGTTTAATACGTTTAATAATTTTTGGTTGCATAAGTATGGGTGAGTTTTGGGTATTTATGTTGTTGCTATTTTTTTGTGACTTTCATAATGTCGATTATGCGATACTTTGTGGGATCCACTTCCCATAAAAAACAAATCACTCACTGACACCTCAGCGAGTGAGGGTTTTTAGTGGGATTCTTATGTGGATGTAGCAAAATTCTTTTATAAAATGTATATTGTTTAGAAGTTATCCTCATTTTTTTTAACATGATGGAAGTTTCTCATATATGTTTTTACTGTTCATTTCTGCATTGGAAAAGGTGTTCATATATATGGTTGGATTTGGAGGACATATTTGTGACAAAGGATAAACATTAAGGTTTTTTTGTTACATTTTCATATACTTGTTTGTTTTGTGATATTAAAATTGTTTTTCAAAAAAAAAGAACAGTTTGTTTCAGTTATGTTTTGCAAGTATTATTTTCGCGTAATATCTAACTTTTTTAGTAGATTTGTTTTAAATAAGATTTGGGTAGATTTGGGTATTTATATTCTTGGGGGTATTAGTGTGTGGGTATTAGTGTGTCTTATTATCTTCTCCATGTATGCGTCCACCTACCAAAAACAACCATGGTGGCGATCCCCAATAATGAAGAACTGAAACAGGCAAGCGGTACCAACGATCTGGCTGGGGCTTTTAAGTTCCTCTTTAGAAGTGAGATCAGCGAGGATCTTTGTTTTATGCGTCGTATGGAGGATGAGACAATGAAATTGCGTGAGAAGATTCGCAAGCGTCAAGATGCTATAAAGGAGACGTGTTTGATTGGGTCAAACGATGAAAAGGTTGTAGATGCTTTGGGGTGTCTTATGAAGATCGAGCGTATGGAGCGTCGTGTACTCGATGCAATGTATGCAGTTCTTGTTGGGATACGTGCAGGGATTGATGATAAGGAATATCATGTTACGTTGATGGAGATTGATGAAGAGCTATCTCATGGGTAGCGTCGTTCAGAGTCTTTTGGGTCTTTTGGGCAGCGTCGTTATGAAGTTGGTATGGGTATGTTGATTGATAGTCTTTTGAAGGTTTATTAGTGTTGATATGGATATGTAGATTGGTAGGCTATGCCTACCTATAGTCTATTTATAATGCGAGTATCAAAGTTATCTAATCCATTATGGATTGCAAATTTGGGTTGTTTTCGCTATGAAACAATGTAACTATGATAACCTAATTATGATAACCTATGAAACGTTGTTTGTTTTTGTTGTGTGTGGATTTGGTATGATATTTTCATTTGGACGATTTATAGTTGTTATTTCAATTTGAACTTAAGTTGTTGATTATAATTGGCCTCTGAATTATAGGCTACTCCGCGATTGTGTAGTTTTGATGTTAACCGTTGTTGGATGTTCTTGTGTATTCTTATGTCATATTATGTAGAACGTCAATGTTGTATTGTTGTATAACGGTTAGGCGCAAAAATTTGGAAACCAAGAAATGGATGCAAAAAGGTCAGACGATACTTTAACAGTAAGGGGCACAATGTTATGTTAATGTGTTCTATTGTTCATTTTAATCTTTTTCGCTATCTCATTTTAAATTCAAATCCCATAGATTGGAGAGGATAACCTGAATACGCTGAAAAGACAAAAGATTCAAGACCATCCAACTCTTGAAGACAAGAAAAAAGGTAAGTAAATAAACTGTATTTAACTCCTACTTACTAGGAAACTTTATTGAATAAAGTATCTTATTAGAAAAGCACATACGATATAACACTAAGTACTTGGAAATCAGATACATTATAACACTAAGTACTTACTAGGAGCATATAGTACTCTTAGTTACTAGGAAATCACATACGATATAACACTTAGTACTTGGCATATCTCACGGGCTTATAGCGCAACGCACCCTCAAGCTTATGAATAAAGAAATCCTTGTTACGAGCACTCACTCAGTTCACCGCCAAGATATTCATTTGCATCACTTTTGTTCACTAAGGGCTTGCTCCTACTTAAACTCAACAAGTTTTTATGGCACCTTCTTTCATAGTTGCCATCTCTAGAATAACGCAAATTTCTTTCACGATTAAGTCTAACCAATTCTTGAGTTAGGATATTCACCTTTCTTGCCAATTGAACATCTTCAATTGCGCCGTTACGCGAGTAGTAAATCATCATGTCGTCCAGTTGTTACTCTTAGCAGTGACTCTTACCTCATCACATTTAGCAGCATCGACATTGTTTTCGCCACTTATTTATTGAATGATGTTGTGTGAAAATATACTTGCAAGTTTGCTCTTAAATACACAAAATAAAAGGTAAATAAATCGTCACATGCATACCATTTAGCAGTGATGTTACACTATATGCCTGACTCCTATATGTTTGTATAGAAAAGAACAAAAAATATGCACATGTTCAACAGTTGATTGTATAACATTGTCACAAAGTAACATCCAAAAACGAACAAAAAATAACGGTGCCACAATAATGAATAACATTGTCACAAAGTAACATCCAAAAAAAACAAATAAAAGCAAGCCACTCCTGTAGCTATTATTATTCAAGTAACATCCATAAAATGAAAGTAAAACATTGAAAATCCTAGATGATTGATAAGTTGTGCTTCCATTGTGTTAAAGTTCAAATTGAAATAACAACTATAAATCGTCCAAATGAACAACATTTGCAGTACTAAACGACCCGTGTTTTGGAACATTGTCGTTACTCGACGTCACAGGTTGTGACTGAATGTTGTTAGGAACGTTGTTTTCAGGAGTAGATGATTCACATTTCCATACGAAATCGTTGTTTGACTGACCACTTGATTCTCCCTGTTCAACCTCTACATGCGTCCACTGTCCTCCGTGTCGTTCTTGTTCCACTGCTTCTTCGTTAGTAGGGGTGCACGATTGTAAGTTTCTTTTACGTTTCTGAGATGTGACATTAGTTCAAACAATAATATTAGTAAGTACATACAAAATTATATACATTGAAATAAAATATAGAAACACACTTGCTTTTTGTCATCAACGGTTGAGTACATGACTATCTTGTGTGTCTGCCTTTCCACACCGCCACGTTTGTGCTTTTGGCTCTTCCCCGTGATCGGATACATGTTTTTATTTGGGTCTTCCAGTTGCCGCTTATCCATAGCGTGTGGTTTTACTGTTTGCATGTCATCGAGAGTACGCCACAAGGATACTTCTTTTAGAGGATAAACCCTTTCTTCGTATGTATTTTTTAGTGACGTTTTCTTAAACCAATCCATTGCCCAACTGCTAGTGTCAGTCAAGCCCTCAAGTCTAGACACAGCAAAAACATGACCACAAGGTAGACCCGATAGCTGCTATTTGCGGCAACTGCATTCTTTGTTGTAAAAGTCAACAAAATGAACATGTTTCGGATCAGTAACTTGGTACATTTTGTGCATCTCAATTCCGTTAACATCCCAATTAGCACTCTTTGCCATTCTGTTGTTTACTTTTGCGATTGCCCATTCGGCAAGTTCATCTGTTGGAGCCTCTGAAATAAAAAAATAATACATTTTGGAGCGATATACCAAATATGTGATAAACCAATTATAATAGACAATTTTTATTAGTTACCTTTGTATTTTGCTCGACGTTCAAAATACCATTTTTGTAGAAGCCTTCGGTAGTACTCCATTAGCTGGGTTATTGGAACTTTCCTAACATCTTTGGTTACGAGTTTAATCGATCTCGCACTATTTGAGGTCATGTAATTGTACCGTTTGCGAGGCAGAAGCACGTGACCATTTATCAAATCCGCTTCATATTTTAGTTTTTATACACTTGTGTTTTAATGATTGAATCTCAAAATTGAAGCATCAAACTCTTGCTCTGTAAGCTTTGCATGTCCTCCAATATATAGCCTTCCACTTTCTAGTTTTCAAATTGCGTTCATCATTAAATGACGACAACAAAAACCATGAAAGGCGTTAGGAAAACAGTACTACATGCATGTGCAATTGCCGGATGTCTGCATCGAGATGATGGCCAAATATTTTACTTCACCAATGCATTCTTTAAGTTTGCTCAAAAACCAGGTCCATGATTCATTGGTCTCACCTTGAGAAACACCAGTTGCAATAGGTATAATCTGGTTGTTTCCGTCCATCCAAACAACAACCAGATTTGTACCAAGGTATCTCCCTTTAAGATGTGCGGCATCAATGATTAGCAATGGTTGCATAAAACGTAAAAAGCTCTGAATCTATTTTAAATCGATCAGAAATTGCTTAATTAATACTATTTACATAATAATGAAGGTAATAATTAGAAATAAAAGATTATAGAATTTAAGAAAACTTACAAAGAACACCGAAACCAATGAATACCATCTTAAACCGATCTGTGTCATATGTCTCAATGTGTGTTACCGTCCCTCATTTTGAAACTTTAAGTTATAGCGAATACGGCAATCGCTCAAAAGAATCAGAGGACAACCGTTCAACAACTGTAATGCAATGTTTTTCCCACCCCAAGCTCGTTTGTAAGAAATGTCTACTTTCCAATCAATATTAAAATCTTTTTTTATGTCCTCACCCGTATAGACCCTTTTGCAATTCCTCAATTTATCAACAAGTATGTGACCCACTAATTTTTGGGTAGCATTTCGATGATTAGGATAAATTTTTGTTCTGGAACATGTATGACAGTCGTTAATGCTAGTAACATAGAAGTATCGGTTAACAACACTTTTCCGTGCGTTAATGTACCGATTGCAATCTTCTTCAAAACAAGCTACACTGTACCTTTTCTTACATGACTTAGTAACTTTATACTCAAATAAATCAACCAACACTTTTATTCCTATTGCATAAATGCCTCCTTGCTTATCATCAAACCTACTACCCACCTTTAATTTAGATACTACAGGGTGTTTATGGTTACTTAACTTTTAATTATGGGATCAGGTGAACTGGGTGGATCAAGGATATTTTGAAATGTGGTTTTCTGCCAACTAGGCTGCACATCATCATTAACGTTTGCGCCTGCACCCTCATTATTATGATCTTCAACTTTTGGTGTTTGAAAATGAGATTCTTGAGGCAACAAAGGAATATTAAGATCAATATCAAGAGGCTTAGAAGAAGTAGGTGGCTTTACCTCGGAATATTTCTCGATAAGTTTGATGTATAGTGTCTGAATCACGTTCTGCTTACAACATATTTCATGAACGAAGAAGGAAACATCATCATCGTCACTTACATCAATTTTGGTTGAACCGGACATGTAGTATAAACTGATGATCTTATCTTTAATCGATACTTGTTAGTAACATACGTAATCGGATGTTGGTAGGTGATGTCAACTGAAGTAAAACTCCACGAATTGATCTCTCAAAATCCAAATAAACTTTGAATTTTGGGAATTAGTCAAGTCATTTTTATTTGGTTGTGGAATTATTGTTTGTTTGACTAATTTTATGGGATTTTTGTTCGGGATTGTACAAAGCAATAAACCCAATCAAAATTTGTGAAAAAAGTGGATCTTTTAGTCATTGAATACAAAATTCGCTAAAATTTTCCCTCCACAATATTCATTACCCGCTCATTCACAAAGTATATTTCCGTCAAATTTGGATGTCACTCTACTAGAAATGCGTCAACTGTACTCATTTGCATCTGTGAATACCCGTTAACAATTGGGTGAAATAAAACAATGGCTTCCTCCTGCGCCTCTACTTCCGGATCTAATCGAAAGCCCTTGGAATACTACATTAATGCTACACATCATGAATGTCCAAAACCATTACCGTCAAAGTACAAACCGCTGGACCCGAAGCATCCCGGTAGAAGATTCAATGCTGTACAATTTATGTAATATTATTATCCATTATAATTATTTTACTTGTTAGGTTGAATATGTGAATTTAACAAAACTTCTTTTTAGGACGAAGAGACCAAATGTAAGTTCTATGGGTTCATAGACCCGGAACTACCAAGTCAGTATTACAAAGATTTGTTTTTCAAGGAACATGAGGAAAAGAAACATTTAATGGAGACGGGAAAGTGTTCAGTCTCGGATGAAGTTATTGAGGTTTCAAATAATGATATCATGAAAATGTTGGATGAGTTGACTTTTATCAAGTCAAGAGTGCAAGTTCATGACAAAGTTGTGTTGGTTTTCAGTTTGATTGTTCTCTTCAATGCTGTAGTTTGGTTATGGTAATCTGTTTAACAATAAGTGTTATGTACTACATAGGTTATGGTCTTTTAGCAATAAGATTGGTTGTAGTCAATTGTCAACGTTTGTTGTAAACCATTAAATGTTGTCTAATCAAATGGTTGTTTTTAAAAAACATTGCAAGTTACACATAATGTTTGTTGCAAATCATCAGTATCACAACACGTATATACAAAACAAGTGCTTAAAGAAAGCCTACATGTTGTGGTGAAGCTAAGACTTATACAAAGCTTTCTAAGTGTCTAATGAAATGGATGTTAGGAACATACCAAGTTGCACTACACAGACATGCATAAGAAGTTGTCTTTTGATGTCCTACACAGAAATACAGTTTGTGGTTACATTTGGTTGAACAACAAAAGTCTAAACCCACATACAAGCCATACCCAAAGAGTTGAAATGCTTCTTTATTCATCATTTGTATAAACGGCCACCTTATACTTCCAAAAGTACTCCACCATATGATCTCGATACGCCAAAGCAACTTGAAGAGGATCATCAACCTTCATGCTTAAGTTGTTACCCAACCTGTGCAAAAAAAATACATATCCAAACTCCACAATCGCCGTATGCATCAGCTTGTTTAGGGAAATCATCCGCAACTCGAAATGTGATCTTATAATCGTAAATGATATTGATTTGGCTTGAAGAACTTTTACGTAACTTTAGATATCTTGTGGTAGCATTCGATGGATCCGGACACACCCTTGTGTCAATGATATTTTGTATGACATTATTAAGCACGGAATTTACTTAGTAATACTTAGAAGATGGATTATATGATGTATTGTAAGTAAACACAGATTAAACACAAAACTTAAGCTCCAATATTATTGATGAATAATACGAGTGATCTTAGCTTATCACTAGAGTTACACCTTGAAGCTCTTGTGAGTAATATGTAAAATTAACAATTACCTAAGACAATGACCTAGGACCTCCTTTTATACAACAAGGAGTCCTTTACAAGATAGGTATAAAGCTAACATAATAGAATATACACAAGATCTATTCTATACTTATCTAGACGCGTTTAACTAAACATAAACTGATAGCAGTGGTAACAATGTACTAGCAGTGGGAATATGTTTCCACTGCTAGTGTTAATTCAAGCAGTGTAAACCACAACTATCCGTGGTAACGGATTATTCCCAACAATCCTCCCCTAAACTTATGATTTCTCTGCAAATCAATAAGTTTCTTCAATATGCATTATCTTCAAGGATTTGGGGAATTCAACCAAACACTTCACTTCTTCCTTAACTTTTGTATGGCTCTTGAACATTGATCTTGAAGTCTATGTAACAATTCTCTGACTTTCTCATTGTCTTAATGAACTCTTATTGTTGTACATAACATCACAAAGGAGAGTTCCAAACTCCGATTGATATTCTTTCTCGAAGCATAAATGCATCTACTCCATTTGTCAGAGACATGATGAACTTCACATGAGTCATAGTAAAACCATTTACTAATGTAACATGGACATGAGAACTTCCAAAATCATCATCAACATTAGGTTCATAAAGCTTTCTAAGATTCACCCATAACTGCATCTCCTTAGTATCTTTGAGATCTTGAGCATTAAACCTTTCTTGAACTAACCTCTATAGTGTATCAAGGTCATCTCTGTCAAAAGCTTTTATAAGATCTTCAAATTGAATGAATGATGAAGTTGCACCACCTAGCCTTGTGATCTTCCATGTTGGAGCAAAATTGCTAGCAGTGTAAACTTCCCAATCAATAATAGCATGTCGAACTTGCAGTGGTTCTCGATAAAATCTCTTTCTTCAATCACAATCATTCCAACAATTGATCTTCAAAGTGAATGTCTCAAGAGTAATTTCCTTCTCGAGACATTGTTTGATCTTCATCAACCTTAGTCTTCTTAACAGTTTGAGAATCACTTACTTTGGCCTTTCTCTTCAATTTAGGAAATCTTCTTGCTTCTTCTTGAGCCCATTGCAATAAAATCTTTATCTTGTTTTTGAGTTCGTAGTAAGCCTTTTCAACTTGATCATCGACATTCCTTTGAATTGATGCATCTTCCAACCACCAACATGACAACAATAAGTTTTCATATATGAAAGGATTTGTCTCTTGGTAGGTTGTCTTGATTTCTTTTGACCCTTTTAACTGTACTAATCACATCTTCAAGTGCTTGATTGTTCTTCATTTGAATGAAATCCTTCAACCGAGCGGTTCTTTGTTCCTCGATTAAGGATGCATCGCCTAATGTGTCAATTGCCTTTTCTTGATTTACGCATTATTAGCAATCAAGAATTCAATATCTTCTTTAGTAGGAACATAACTAAACTCTGGAGTCTTCTCTCTAAGAACTGTAGGTTGAACAGTGGAAAGTGGATCTTCATCCATTCTATCCAATCTTTTAGCTTCCATAAAGCTTGCAACTTCCAATTCTTCAAGCTTTTTCTTTTCAGCCATTTATTCTTCAGAGATCTTTTCAACAATTTCTCTATCAAGAACAATTTGTGCTTGTCTTTTCTTTGAAATCTTTCTTCCAGTTTGCTCTACATCTTCCATAACTACTTTACCCTTGTCTTTCTTCAATTTATCAAATTCTTCACTTGCAGTGACAAAGGTTGGCTCTGTAAAGGAAATAAAATCAATGGTAAAATCGGCCAGCTTGAAAATGTCTTGATCTTCAAGTTGCTCTCCATGAGTTTCACTTCTTTTGCTCCTTTACTTGTATCTCCTTCATCTTCAAAAACAATTTTCCTCCCTCAAGATCGTAACTGCTTTCCTCCCCTGTTTGGGAGAAATTCCCAAATCATGATCACCGAATCATCATGTGAGGTGAGGATGAAGATGAAATCACCAACTTTGTAGTCTTCTTGTGCATTTTCAACCCTCGCAACTCCTCCTTTAAGGTCCGAATCTCTTCCTTTAAATGTTTAACATCCTTGGCATGCGCTTGACATTTGCCAAATCTTTCAGAGATTCAACTCGCTTGGCTAACTTTATACACAAACCCATCAATTCCAATTGGTTCCCACCGCCTCATCACTTCCAACTGTGTTACCGTTGGGAGAGGTGAATCATGGGGCAAAGGTCCGATTCATCCCTAGTTGGACTAGGTTGAAGTCTAGAAGCACCAACGCTTGTTCCTAGACCATAAGGTTCGTAAACTTGTTGTGTTGTCATGAGAGGAGTTGATCATTTAGGCCTTCTCTCATAGGTTCTTGAAATTGGTGGGTATAATCAATGTTTGGAACATTAATTATGGGTGTGTTTTGTTCAGCTTGTAATTTTAGAAAGCATTTGGGGTAGAGAAGTGTAAAATCATATTGCCATCTTTGTTCAAATTTTGAAAAACTTTAGGCTTGAGGCAACCGATTTGATAAATATTTGTGTGGGGTTGCGCTTGAAACTCATTTAGCATCGCTTGCACAAACCTTGGATACATTAAAATTTTGTTTTACTCAGACATTGCCTTTCATACTTGTAAAAATATAATTTGACCAATTGAAAATCTTATCTGACTAGACAAACCAAAGGGTAAGCCATGGTTGAACTAAATTGCTCATAAGATGTTTTCTTTGGACCGAGACAATGTAATGTAGTATGAATCAAAATTCCATTGGGGACAAAACCACTCTTTTGAAAGTAGACTTTTGTCGTTGGTATCATACCCCATGGATGATAAAGTATCATGAATTTCGGCATAGGTAATGTGATGAGACCATTGAGATCACCCAATTGGAGTACTCTCCTCAAAGATGCCTCAAGAACATCAATAGTTACCCCATCCACAAGGGCTCATAGAGCATCCATCGCTTCATGTGTATCTCCAATCTCAAGTGTTATGGACGTAGCAGAAGTCCAAAACTGTTTGATTTGAGAGATATAGATTGTGGGTTTTAAAAGCAAAACATACCTTATATTTGTGGTATGAAGAAAGTCCACAATCTGATGATAAACAGGGCCACTCTTCTCGTTAGACTTTTGGAGGTAGGCCACTAGGTTGTGCTCATCTGCAAAGTTTAAAGATGCCATAGAAATTTTTGATGAAAAACGATATTATGTCAGTAAGAATGAAAGAATAACTAGCCAATTGAGAGAGAAAGATATATAGGGTTAGGGTTTAGAATTATTGCGCAAGTAAAATTATCTTTAGAAAGTAGTTATCACAATATGGAAAGAAGATAATTTTCTTAAAATTTTAACCCTAGATATATAACAATCGCTGGTTACTTTCAACGGCTAGTAAAAATTAGTTACCGACACAATCGGCTTGTAACGCTAGAACAACAAGGGTAAAATAACACCGTCGCTGAAACTCGTGAACTAGCAAAGGGTAATTTTTCACAAAAATTTCAAAGAGTAGTGGTAAATAAAATCATGTAATAACAAACTACTCTTATCATAGTTTTTAGCAAACTACCACTATCAACGGATTTGATATGTCTTTACCATTAGTCGTTTGCTATGGACTAGCCAACTCTTAATCATGAAGAATATGGTGAGTTGATAACCATATAGTTTTTGGTAAACTATCAACCATAAATGGATTTGTCAAGTCTTTACCAGTAGCCGTTTGCTTTGGACTAGTTGATTCTTATGTGGGTTAGACATGGTGAATCAATAACCATTTGTTGTGTATCTCAGATATACACCTTTTCAACTCAACTCCCATCAAAACTTGGTTATGCAAATAGAAATAACCAACTTGTTATTAACCAACAGTACCTTTAACCAAACCATTATCCAAGTAAAATATCTTCCAAAGTCAACCCAATAATATCTATATTTACTCCTTAACCTACCAAAATAGGAAAAAGTAAATATACTCATTAATTAACCCTTTCAACTGACTTTGTCTATATAAGGAGGCTTGGCTTTAGGTAAATTTCATCAATTCACATTCAAACACAATATCCCCAAAATCATAGTTATGAGCAATCCTTTCAACACCATCAACATCTCTTCTGATTCAGAAGAAGAGTATGTAATCGAGTCAGAGACATCCTCAGAGACATCAGGATGGTTTGGATACTTTCCACCAGGGGCTGGCTCTTCATCCAAAAGGTATACCAAAGAAACTGCTAAGCGTGTACCTGCAGCTAAGCCTGCAAAATCTCTTGAGTTCTACACCAGCTCATCAGATGATGATGAGAAGAATGATGAAACTTATTCCATGACCAAAGATCTGCCAAAAGCTCTTTCAATAGCACTAGAAACAGCTATCTCCAATATGAAGCAGATATACATCCCAACAAAGTTTGCAATGCTACCAAAGCCTCCTCCACAAGTTCTTGGACTTCCATGTCCAAGAATGCAATCTACTTTTGAGAACAAAAGGAAGAGGGCACAAAGAAACAAGCATGACTATGTGGGCAAAGGCAAGAGACCAATGGAGTAGCTGAAGTTAGGTGTAGGATGTGCTAGGTTTTTGTATTTTGATGAATCTAAGTACTTTCACTTTGGTTGTAATGAATCACTTTATATTAATGAAGTTCCTTTGTTTTCCTTTTTCCACTGTAAGCATGTTACCACTGGTTGCATTATAGTTCCCACTGTAAAATAATTTCTTTATAAATATCAGTGGATAACTAGATAGAATCTAAACAACCTCGAGCATCGATTCACCAAAGAGTAACCATTCAATGTAAACAAAGAATCCTTCAAATCTGCAACTCACAAGCATAAATAAAACACTGGAATCACTGTTGAGTTTTGGCAATGGTTAGTGTATATACATGAATGAACATAGCAGTGGCTATACTCAATAAAGTCAACTCATAAACACTGATACACTTTCCAAGGCCACAGGACTCCAATTTACTTCTCAACCACTTACACCTTCCCCTCATTAACTTACTGAATCCAACTTAGCATATATATAACAAACCATTTAACACATAGACCACCCAAATCACATACTCCAAAAATTTCACTCTCAAAGATCAACATTTCTCCAACAACACCATGAGTCATTCCAGTCCAATCAATCTTTCTTCTAGCAGTTCATCAGATAGTTCTTGGGATGACTTTGTTTTGAAGAACCCTAGGAGAGTTGAGAAAGAAGAGTATGATAAGGTTGTATTCAAGAAGAGAAAACACACAACTGTTCTCTCAAATCCTTTTCCTCCGGGTCCTTCATCACTACAACCGAGCCTCGTGATGCTTTAATCAAGGAAGATAGCTCGAGATCGCTCCTATGTATCACCATATGAAGATACAGATGATGAGATCTCCGGAAGAGTCCCGAGTGTTCCCCTCTTGCAAGAATAGCTCCTCCCGAAGAGCTCCAACCATCACCTTCTCTTCCATTGCTATCAAGACCACTATCGCTAGGTCCTTCATCATCCTCACCACCTACTGGAATAGTGGTGATGGGATTAGCATGCCCTAGAGTGTATGAGTGGATTGACATGCGTGGAGCTCCTAAGGTGATGCCAAAGTGGGGATTCCCAAATAAGCCATAGATGGAAGATGGTGGATAGGTATGGGATGGGTTAGGAAGCTTGTGTTTGGGGTTGGTTGTTGGTAGTTGTTTTCAGTTGATGTAGTGATGCTTGTAATCTGAATTCCATGGATGTAACTGATGCACTTAGAGTGCAGCTTTGTGAAATAATAATAATAATCCATGTTTTCCTTTATCTTTAGTGTTCCTGCATCACACATTTTGTTCCACTAACTTCATTATTAATAACCGATATACATTCTCATTATAATGCTCAAAATCGAAAGATAGGACTTGTTGCTACCATGTGCCTTGAACACCCACTATCTCGATATCCTTGATCCGATCTTTTGTCCTTGGATGTTCCCGCACATAAGAGTAAAGAGTTAGTTTTTTTGGGGACCCAAGCCATGATTGACTTGGATCCGCTTCATGTATCAATATAGTTAAATCTATCAAAGGTCATTGATACACCATTGGGATTGGTTGTAGAGGTATTTCCTTTAGGTTTCCATTCCCAACGCTAAGGCCTTTACATCATTGCCCATGTCCCCCTTTTCTTGTTCAAAACCCTTGCAGTGGTAACTTTGAATGAGCAGTGGTAATCACCGGTTTCTTTTAGGCACCCACCGTTGGTTATAATTAACCTTTAGCTTGAAAGGTTCTTTTCCCTGCTTGTGCAGATTTTGCAAAAGTTGTTTTGTAGTTTGCACTTTTAACAGTGACTTAGGGTGAGCAAAGTTAGCACGCTTTTGTGGTGGCAAAAGTTTTGAGGCCACTTCTTAGTTGAACTCGCTTGGGACCATTTTGCAATGTGAATTAGGGTGTACATTATTTTGAAACCCGTTAGACTCCACCCTTTTATTCCCATGGACTTCCTTCTCCCAACATGATAGTCACAATAAGCATGTAAATGATCAAAACTACCACAAATATAGCATGCCTTATTGTACATTACAAAATCACTACCTAGTTGTTGAGATTTGACATGATTCCAACTCCTCCGTTACCCCTAGGAGTCAAGGCTTGTTCCTATACATCTCAAAGATACCTTATAGCTTGGTCTAGGTTTATAAACCGGTTTCCTAGGTTCCTCAGTAATAATATTAACAACTTTTGGGATGAAGATTCTACATTCTTTTAACATTCTCATCAACAATGTATGAGTCACTAGCACTCTAAAAACATCATTATCAAGCTTAATCTCTTCCTCACTTTTCACCACCGTGTCCTTTAAAAGACCATATTCTCTTTCAAGATCCTTAAAATCTTCTAAGCCTCGTATGAGCTAAGTCTATACCGAGGTGAATGAACACCCTTAGTGGCGGAGGCACGGATTATAACCCATACCGCACTTAGCTTTATTATATATTTGAGCATTCCAAATTTTATCAATTGACTTAGATCGATGATAACATGTATCTAAAGTTAACTTGACATTTTCAATTTTCTTTTGAAGTTTTTCAAGCTCTTTTGGTATGCTTCATTCACATAGCTTGTATGTTCTACCTCTTCTAAGAAGAATCATATCATCATTATATTTTGACTCATTTGCCCGATAGTGCTCTATTTGCTTTTCTAACACCGCCATAGCTCTTCTAAGATTAGACACGGTGATAATTAGCAAGATATAACTCTTGTCTTTCATTAGAATATAGATCATTAAGCCTTTCAACTTCTTTAGCGACTACATGTTTTAGAACAACTATCAAAGTTTTGTACCTCGAGTCGAGAAGGCCATGAGAGCAAATTCAGAGCAACAAGAGCAAGATCGAATGTTCTTCTTCTTGTTCATCACCATGAAACTCCAATCATAGCTCACACCATCAATAGCCAGCATTGCCTTTGGTTCTTCCACAGTTGGTCCCTTCTTTTGCTTATACCAAGTAGACATGTTGTCCTTGGTCTTTGGTCTTCTGCACTCTCTAGCAAAGTGTCCAAACTTGTAGTAGTTAAAGCACTCCACTTTGTTTTTATCAAAGCCTGCAGTTTCATCACCATTGATGTGAATAGGCTTACCAGTCTTCTTGTAGAATTTCCTAGCCCTCATGCTAAGAAGAGCTATTTGCCATTTTATATCCATCTCTTCCAAGTCATCTTCATCAATTTGCTCTATGTCTTCATGAGTTAAGACAGAGCCATCAACTTGTGTGGATATGAAAGCATAAAAGGTAGGATCTCCAATACTAGCAACCTTCTTCTTTGAACTCGCAGTGGTAACATTCACATTACCGGTGGAAACTTTAGAACCAAAGAATGGCAACTTCATCATCACCGTCATCTTCAGAATCATCACTGTCAACAGAGGTTGACAACAATGCCAAGCTACTAGAGCTTGTACCAAGTTTCCGCATTCTTTAAACTTTGCTCAATAAGTTTGAAGTTGTTGTAAAGGTCATTGAGCTTCATTGTTTCTATGTCCGATTTGTTTTCCCGACAAGAACATTGGTTTGAAACTATGAAGGCAAACTCTTAGAAACTTCAAATTGAGGTCTTCCTTTCTACCTCAATGCCAAGCACGGTCGGTTGTGTAACAATCTTCGGAGTTTGGTGAAGATGCTATCAAGTGAGTCATTGCTTGAAGCAGAGAAATTTTCATAGCTTTGCTTCAATAATGTCTTTTGTGTCTTCTTTGTAGCATCATTACCACCAAACACTAAGCAGATCTCTTCAAACAGTTCCTTAGCAGTTGTGTACTTGCTAAATGCAATGATCTGATCTCTAGGAAGAGTCATCAAGAACAAACTTCTAGCTTTAAGATCATTCTTCTTGCAAGCCTTTTCAACACTAGATTCGTGCACGTAAACTTTCACAACATCCGTGTCACCAACCTTCACAAGACTAGTCACATGCTTGAAGGAATCACCGCTTGAATGATCTCCCATAAAGCATAGTCCCGAATGAGAAAGTATTGCTCAATCAAGATCTCCACATCTCAAACTCATTAAGTTTGAGCTTAGGTAGCCTTGGTGTAGAAGCATTAGATTGGTTGTTTTCCATCTCCATTGAATTGAGTGAGTAGGTTAAGCTAATTCCTTGGATCTTCTAAAACAAAATATCAGAACCTTCGCTCTGATACCACTTGATGGATCTAGACACACTCCTTGTGTCAATGATATTTTGTATGATATTATTAAGCACGTGGAATTTACTTAGTAATACTTAGAAGATGGATTATATGATGTATTGTAAGTAAACACAGATTAAACACAAAATTTAAGCTCCGATATTATTGATGAATAATACGAGTGATCTTAGCTTATCACTAGGGTTACACCTTGAAGCTTTGTGAGTAATACGTAAATTTAACAAGTACCTAAGACAATGACCTAGGACCTCCTTTTATACAACAAGGAGTCCTTTACAAGATAAGTATAAAGCTAACATAATAGAATATACACAAGATCTATTCTATACTTATCTAGACGCGTTTAACTAAACATAAACTGATAGCAGTGGTAACAATGTATTGGCGGTGGGAATACGTTCCACCGCTAGTGTTAATTCAGCGATGTAAACCACAACTATTCCGTGGTAACGGATTATTCCCAACACATTCTCTCAAAAGTGGCCCTCATTTTTATATTCTCTTCTCTCGCCTCGTGTTCGGCGTACCTAGTGAGTCGTAAATAGTTACAACTCTGCATTTAATTTGTAACTCGGAGATAAACCGAGGGCGATCGGCACGCTCACGGGAAAGTATACATAAATGTGAACAAATAAACTTTGTCGTAATTCAAAACATTTTGAGAATGTATATCAACCAAGTATCTAGAAGAAAGTATGGTCTTTATATACAAACCTTCTCGAAAATAGACCATGGAAATGGATAGCGTTGACCAGTGGCGTAGTAGGCACGCATAGACCCATCAAGGAGAGAAGACGAGAAAAATGGTCCAGCCATAGCCCAATCGGCATTGGCCGGCCTGAACTGCCACATTAGATCAACCCAAAGATCCAGATGCTGCAAATGTTTTTATAAAATACATACCGTTAAACTTATTCAAATCAAAAATATATTTTTTTATGGAAATTAACTAGCTGTTAAGTACCTCATCTCCAAGCCATCCTTTTTTATTACCCCTTCCATAGCCCAACAAAGCCAACCAAAATTTTCGATGAAAAACGATGTCACCGTAACCCCAAGGAAAGTTATGCGATGACTTAAAAAAATTTATAAACATATCTATACATGCTGGTTTAGTAATCTTGTTGATATCGCAACCAGGACGTGACAGATCCTGAAAAATTTTAAAAAACAGATTAATGGATATGTCTTTACGCTGTCTGTTTGTAAAAATAGTTCTGCTATACCTCTACCCATGTTTCCAACTGATTATCTTCACCACATGGGGAATTAATCCCTTTTCTTAGTCTTTTGGAACGCCGTTTCGGCAATTGTGGAGTCGTGGGAGGGAGGTTCACGTATGGGTCCTGTAAACACTTGCCTACCTGCTTTGACCTTTTTGAGTCAATATCTTCTTTCAAAACAGGAGTACTCTCTTGGGTAACTTTGGCCTTACTCTCTTGGGTAACTTTGGGCTTTCTACTTTTCTTTTTTTTGGCCATTATAAGGTGACAGAGAGCCTTACTTGCATTTCTCTTCCTTTAACACGCATGAAAACATCACATGCAAAGTTCATCATTGAAATAACATCGACTTTTGAACTTTAATAGTAACTTTAATAAATAATGTAGTTGTACCTCAGAAGCTGTAGTCAAAGGCTTATTGGCTTGTCCTTCAGTTTGTGAAACAGCTTGTGTGTTTTTCTCAGAATTATGAAACATGGCCTTTCTTGCTTTCTCAGCATCACTATAAATTTTGTCAAATACCGCCTTGGTTGCGGTCTCATTTGCCACCACTAACACACCCCCACTTACTTTCTCATTAACGTGGCCATCAACATTGCATACTTCATTATGAATAACCAACTCACGTAATTTCTCATTAACATTCCCATCTCCATCCTTATTCTCTTCAACATGATTCATATGATCATCCCCCATCTCTGCCATTAGTGACACTGCTTCACTTACTTTCTGACCATCATGAGAATCTATAACAATAGCATTGCAATCAACAATGTTATTTTGATTACCTTGAACCCCCTCTATAGATTTCTCAGCAACATTTAACACTCCTTCACTTACTTTCTCACGATCATGAGAATCTATATCAGTAGCATTGGAATAAACAATGTATTTTCATTACCTTGAACCGCCTCTACAGATTTCTCATCCACATTTAACACTGCCTCACTTACTTTCTCACGATCATGAGAATGTTGATCAGTAGCATTGCAATCAACAATGTTATTTTCATTACCTTGAACCCCCTCTACAGATTTCTCATCCACATTTAACACTGCTTCACTTACTTTCTCACGATCATGAGAATCTATAACAATAGCATTGCAATCAAAAATGTTATTTTGATTACCTTGAACCGCCCCTCCAGATTTATCGTCAACATTAAACACACCTTAACTTACTTTCTCAGTAACATTGCAATCATGAGCATGTATCTCAGTAGCTTGAACCGCCTCTCCAGGTTTATCATCACCAGATTTATCATCAACGTTAGACACACCTTCACTTACTTTCTCAGTAACATTGCAATCATGAGCATGTATCTCAGTAGCTTGAACCGCCTCTCCGGGTTTATCATCACCAGATTTATCATCAACGTTAAACACACCTTCACTTACTTTCTCAAGAACATTGCAATCATGAGCATGTATCTCAAAGAGCTTGAACGACCTCTCCGGGTTTATCATCAACATTTACCACTACCTCACTTGGTGTTTCGTCATCTTCTTTGTTTTAAGCAGCCTTTTGTTCATCTTGCTTTGGCTGTTGAATATGTAACCCATGCTCGTTGAATTTCAAAGATCCATAAACAGAGAAATCATCATCAAAGTTTTTGCCCTGTAATTATACAAGAAAAACACAACTATAATAGATGACCAAATGTAGCAAACATCTGTAGATAGTGCAGGTGAAATTAATATATACATACTTCAACAGCCGATTGAGAAATTTTTTGATTCAAATTAGGTAAATTCATATGACTGGGATCATCATCTGGAATGTGATCAACTACCGGCAATGGTTTGTCTGGAAGACATAAATCCTCAAGTTGTGACATAGCTGATGGATAAGCGGTAGGGTCTATATAATTAATCCTAACTTGTTCATTATCAGCAATAACACAAGTCGATTTCTCGCATGATTGATCAGGTTCTTGGCTTAAGGTCTGTAGTTAACAAAGCTGATTTAGGTATGTAACAAAATAACGATAAAAAAAGTACTATTACGGGGGAACATAACCTTTTTATAATCAGCCGCATGAACATCATCAGAATGAACATCAAACAAAATAGGGCTACAATTCCGAGTTTCATTATGAATTGGACTTGAAGTCTGAATTTCCATGGCATTTCGGCCAAAACAATCTTCATCCGATTTGTCGTGCATATGAGTTGAAGTCTGAAATTTAAAATATACAATCAATTATACTACTAAAGAAAGGAGACCTAAATGATTAACAAATATTAAAGGAGATTACCATGGCATCTTTGGAAGCTAAATTTTCATCAACACATTGCCTTATTTGCAATTGTTCGTGAATAACCAGTGACGTCTGTACATAAATATATATAATCCATTAGTTGGTGAAAAAAATATTGCTATCTAAATGATGTTGATTAAAAATGAATGTAAAGAGCATGTTCACCTTTGGACGTTGTATCTTTAGAGCTTCATCAACAACGGCAATTCTATTTTTAATATCATTAAGGACCTCCACATTGGCTCCGGGTTTATCGATCATAAATACAAGTGCCTTCAATGCCGCAACCTCGGCATGTATGTCTAGATGATTGGAACTTTGATCTTTAGCAGTTACTTGCACATCTTTATCAGCTAAGGCCACCTCTTTATCAGTTACCGCGACCTCTTTATGAACTGCAACTTCATGTACCTACAAAGCAAGATCGAAACAGAATGTGCATCGGTCAATTGTCAACGTGAATAGTCGCATAAATGACGTAGTTGATACGGATGAAAAGTAAATGATAGAATATGTGCAACTTACCTCATTAGTGGGATCATCGGCAGGTAATTATTTTTCTAGACGATCCAACTCGCTAAAATAAGCATTACTAGGTGTAAACCATGGTTGCAACCTTTCTGCATTTGTTGGAACAAGATCCAATACTGGATTCGAACCCTAGTAAACAAACAATTATAAAGTCAAAAACAAATATAAAGAAGTCATTACTTATTTGACAAATACAAACAAATGAAAATGCTTACTGGGACCAAAAGTTTGCTATAATCGCGTTTGGCAAATGTTTTACCCTTTGACCAAGAAAGACAACGTGGTATCTTTGTCGGGTCTTTGGTCCACCATGAACTGCTATTGGGATAACTCTCAAGAATCCATATCTAAAGTGAACGAAAACAATCAAAGTAATGTACAATGAAAAGCAGTATAACAAATTTGTATCCAAAAATAGTAAACAAAAACTGATATGTTCATAAATGTCTACAAATCTAACCTTAAAAGCCAAGAGAAAGCCACAAATATTATATGTTGCAGGTTTAGAAGGGTTTTCTTGCGATTTCTCTTTGTAGTAAGCATTGTAATGCCGGGGTACCACATTGGCTAAATTTTTGTAAAAACGTCTCCACAAGAACTCTCCCCATGGATATGCATTCCATGCCCCAAAATCCTCAACTAATTCCAACAAATGATTGTCAACGATGTACCAAGGTCCACGACCTCAGTGACTATCAACAGACATACTCTTACCGCATCCTCATCTGATAACTTTGAAAATTGTGTATCGTTCTCAAACAACTGTAAAAGCTCACTCCTTTTTACAGTTACCTTTCTTAGAAATTGTTTTTCAGGAAAGACATGCAAACCAAAAGGACTGGGCTCAATTTCTACAGTGGCAGGCAAAGGACCAAAACGAAATCCGGTCATCAATAGAAACTCTCCACGATCGAATTGCAATAAATTATTCCTAATTTTGTATAAAATGGGGGGACAAGAATCAAGCAGTTTGGGGATATATACCTGGTGTTGTAAAACGAAAATCACCAAATGATTGGCATTACCTTGTTTAGGAATATCTAACCATGGCCCAAAAACAGTTGCTCTAAACAACCTCATTTGATCTGGATTGTTTAACAACTTAGACTTAATATTTGAAAGCAACTTAACCTGGGAACGAACCGTTACCTTAGCATCAAAATATTGGGCAATGTTAGCCATTCGGGACTTTAATTGACTGACTAATTAGGGTTTCAGTTAGGGTTTCAGTTAGGGAACGAGTATATTAAAGGCTTAGGATTTTGATTTCACTTTTTGATTTGTGTTTTTGGGGTAGTAGAGTGTTGGTGTGTGTGTTTGTGTGTGTGTGTAAAAATTTAAAAAAATTGTAAAATTATAATTTTGAAAAGTTATGTAAAAAAAGTACTAAAAGGTACAAAAGTATAAAGTAAAAAAATTCGCTAATATTATTTCGCTTAAGTCGCTCGGCATTGCCAAGGAGCTAAAAGTATAAAAATATTTTAGTAAGTTTGACTTTTTTACTAAAGGACAAAAATAATTTTGCAAGAATCTTTAAAAGTCGCTCAGTTCGATTCGGCGTTACTAGTATAGCTGTTAAAAGTCGAAAACAATCATTGTGTACACAAATGACGAGGGACACTTGGCAATCTGAGATTAAAAGTAGAAAAGTCGCAAGTCTCAAGGTCTAGTTAAGGAATACGCCAACTTTTTTCCTAGAAAGTGTTGCCACCTTGAGCAAAAGGTGCATTGCCATAATTGCCCCTTTCATCAAACACGTAATAAGTGTTTCATAAAAGCTTGGTTTGTTTTAGAAAATAATTATGAAGCCATACAAAAATCATGAAAGATGATGATTTGATGTTTATTTTGGTTTGTTAATTATAATCGTAATTAAAGGTCTACATGAACATACTATTTTGTTTCTCCTATTCGTTGAACTACCAGAAAATAGATATTTTGTGATGTTTTTGAATCAATTTTGAATAGCGATATGATCATTATTTTGTTGATTTAGTTTATATGCCGAAAGACAATAAATTTGACATATGAAGAATTGATAGGTGTGATACAAAGAGAAAGAAAAATCAAATGGAATAGGTGAGTTACATGAAGATGTGTTGAAAGTTAAAACCCATATAGACTATAATTTTAGGAAAAATGACCAGCGTGCCCTTGTTTAATTTTAGTGGTCTAAATATGATCAGATCTTGATTTAAAATCCAACGGTGGTAATTACTTTTTAGTCTTTTTAAATTTATAAGACTTTCTAAATGATCCCCCACCTAAACAAAAATATATAACACGTAACTATTATAGGTTTTTAAGGGTAATTCGATTAAATATGTATCTAAATAATATAACGTCTTTTTAATCCCACATAGCTCAAGGGAAAGAAGTTTTTCTTAGTTAAATACATGATCTAACATGTTTTTTTTTTTTTTATTATGTTGAGGTGCTTTGATTCTTTGTGATTGTAACTGAATAAATTATATTTACTATTCAATAACGTCAATATAAAAATTTTCTTTTTTATGACTTTGAAATATGTAATTAACGAGGATTTAACCCGCGCATTACGGCAGAGCGTTTGTATACAACAGTATTGTATGTGTTGAAAGATGAAATTTTTGATAGGAAGAGGAGAGCTTCGTGGAGATATATTTGGCTTGGCTTATGAATTGATGGCGGAGCATTTGTATACAATAGTATTGTATGTGTTGGAAGACGAAATTTTGGACGGGAAGAAGAGAGCTTAGTGGAGATACATTTGGCTTGGTTTATGAATTGGCTGTTTAGGAAAAGTACTGGATCTACCTTTTTTACTATTCTTTTGTAACTCTGTCTAAACACTTAAAGTAGAACTAACGATGGCTATAACTTTTTAGCACTAACTAATGCTTCTTTATGAATCATTGTAAGATATATTTGATGAAACCACTGAACAATCATAGCTCTTTGAGTAAACCGAAAACTGTGAATTGCGAATTATTTCTAGGAAGTGCAACAATTGTAATCAAAGTAGCGACCTTTTTTATCCATTGGAAGTAAACAAAACACTAAACATGAATGAAATATGTAGTCGATGAAAAAGTAGAAGAGGAAACAACTATTATTGTTTTTTAGGTAAAATACATATAGATTTACACAAAATCATTTTCATTTCTTATTGGTTACAACTTTTGTAAGTAAGATACATATAAAGTCACACAAAATCGTTTTATTTCTTCTTGGCTTAAGATCTTGTTGATTTGCTATTGATATTACCCGGAATAACTGCTTAGAGTATGTAAGTGCAAGAAACACGAATAGCTCGATCCTTGTTGAATCATGCATTTCAGTTTTCCACTTATTTATTTTAATTTTATATCGCCTTCAAAATATCCGTCTCTCAAAAGTGTGCAATATTATTACACCTACAGAATCATAAATCGCTAATTTGAAGCTCTAAATCATATTTGGTATCCCTTACGATCTGGTGCATACCCAATGAAGAATTCAATGTCTGCTTTAGCCTTTAACTTTCCCAGATCTTCACTGTCATTTGTTGGATAGCATAGAGCACCAAACACACGTAGAAAAGAGAGATCGGGTTTCCTGTTATGTATCAGCTCATATGGAGTTTTGTTGTGCAGAGTATGTATAAAGGATCGGTTTTTGGTGTAACAAGCAGTAGCAATGGCTTTTGCCCAAAGAAACATCGGAGCCTTAGAGAATATTATCATGGTTCATGCAGCTTCCACAAGAGTACGAATTCGTCTTTCAACAACGTCATTCTGCTGAAGAGTACGTGGAACACTTTTCTGGTGACTAATGCCAATACTCTCATAAAATTGAATGAGTTGTTTGTTTACAAACTCAGTTCCATTATCTGTGCGGATGACTCTGACGGTTTTGTTGAGTCTGACTTGTAATTGTTTGATCAATTTGATGATAACGTCTATAGTTTCGTCCTTGGTTCTCAAAAACTTCACCCATGTAAACCGAGAATAGTCGTATACCACAACAAGAACATATTTCTTCCCATATATACTATGCACTCTCATTGGTCCACATAGATCCATGCGAAGGGTGTGAAGAACTTCCATGATAGTGTTGACAGTTTTGGGTTTGTGAGCATCCTTTTTGCTTTTGCCTAGTTGGCAAGCCGAACAAAGATGATATTTTTCAAATTTTAATCTGGGTAGGCCTCGCACAAGGTCCTTTCGAGCAAGATCATTGATGGTACCAAAGTTTAAGTGATTTAAACGACGGTGCCATAACCAAGATTTGTTCTTTGAGGCCTTAGATAACAAGCAAATAGGAGATGACTTCATCATGTCTTCAATAGAGATGGTGTATAAATTAGTGCCGCGAGAGCCTTTAAGCATATCAGCACCATCCAATTCTCTGACGAAGCATGTATGTTTTCTAAAAGCCACTTCGAGAGTGGAATCACAAAATTGACCAATAGAGAACAAATTGTGACCAAGTCATTCAACGTTGTATACCCTGGAAATTACACTGTCACCAAAAACATAATCTCCGTAACCCATAATTGCCCCAAAATGGTCGTTCTCGAATCTAACTGTCCCGATAAACTTATTCACGAAATTCTTGAGCCGTGAGCGATCTCCGGTCATGTGTTTTGAACAGTCTGAATCCAAATACCAAAGGACGATTTGTACGACCTGCATTTGAAAACCAACTAAGATGGATAATTGGAAACATTGGATCCCCAAGTGCTAATGGGGTCCTTTTGGTTATTGCAAACAATCTCTTGATTATGAGAAACTCTAGGTGGCTTGGTGTTAACAATGGGGAAATCACTAATAGAAGCATAGGACCTAGTCAAAGGGCATTGTGTCACTAGAGGTATGACTCTACCAGTTGTCTTGCATTCCTTAATAGGCCCTACTCTAGGCATGGTAATCCTAGCTAAGGGGCAAAGTTCGCCTAGAGTGAATATTCGACTTGTGGGCTTCCACTGAAAGCCCACATTTGTAAACATTTTCCCTGTAAGTTTCCAAGATTGCTTAATTTGTTTCGATTTCCCAACTATCTTAACTGGGGATTGTTTCGAAGACATCAAGAATGACACAACACATTGATCATGATTACCAGAAATTAAACATTCATTACATGTTTTGCACACAACATTAGAATTTGAATTAATTACAGTACGCGTATAGCTAATACTAGAATCAACACGATTCTTTTTGTTCAAATCAAACTTATTGTTCCTACGTTGGTCTTCTACTTCCTTCTGGTGAACACTTTTAGCTTGCGTAGTCCTATCATTCTTTGTATTGCCTCTAGGATTTGACCCGCTTTAGTGTCATTGTTTACTCTTGTAGAAGTAATGATAGGAACATTAGTTTGTTTCACTGCCATTTTATTTTCTGGTTTTGATGTGATGGGTTCAGATGTTGTCATGGGTACATCAAAGGTAACATGCTTGTTCTTAGGTATTGAGGAGGATGCAACAAATCTATCTCGCTTGGTGCCGGGTTTAGGACATGTGCCAATTACGTATTCTAAGAGTTCCAGAGATCGTTTAGTGTATATGCAAGCATAGTCAACAACAGTATCTAGTGGTTTCTCTATTCTATCATCTTCAATGATCTCCCAAAGACTATCTAGGCTATCCTTAAGGTAAGTGAGATATGCTTGATAAGCAGTCCTATTGTTCCTAAGAGGAGGAGGAATATACTTAACATCAATTGCATATTTATTACAAGCAGAAACCTTTGGAACAACATATTCACAAGTGGGGATTGGCATTTTCCCTTT
The DNA here is from genome assembly GCA_022545495.1 of Chrysanthemum lavandulifolium. Lineage (NCBI taxonomy): Eukaryota > Viridiplantae > Streptophyta > Magnoliopsida > Asterales > Asteraceae > Chrysanthemum > Chrysanthemum lavandulifolium. The sequence continues at coordinate 186,213,093 of CM040239.1, read as the reverse complement.
TACCTGAGTCTTTAGATTCAGAATCTCATTAAGCAAAGAAATTATCTTTTCATTGTGTTTGTCATGAGTGACCTTAATTTAATCATATAACTCTTTGTATTGCAATTTAACTTTTGAATTTTCAGCTTGAAAACATTCATTTTCTTGTTGCAATTTATTGATGATGTTTTGGTATTGAAAATTATGAGAATCTAGAGATGGTGGTTTATGGGAGCCTACCACTTCACACCTATTTCCATTCAATTGAGAAATTTGAGCTTTCAATTTTTAGATCGTGTTACAGTGAGTTTGAATTTGTTCATCTCGATTGCTTATTTCAAAATATGCATCAAATTCAGGAGCATCCAAAGATATCTTGGCATTTGAAGTTTTAATTCTTTCTTCTAGATGTTGATATTTTAATTGTAAATTAAGATTCTCAACCTCTAATTTAGACAAAGGCCTGACCATGTTATCATGATCATCATTTTAGATTTTCTCATGCAATCTTAAATTCTCGGCTTCAAGATCATTGACACGAACCTGGACAACTTTAAATGCAAGTGATAAATCATGAAATTGAGAGGCAGTTAAAGCAGAATCAATAGCAGTATAATACACATCCTAGGCAATACATCTAGCAATCAACTTCTCATTGGTGATGTTAATATTCTTCCTCTCAATCTCATAAGTTTTTTGCTCTATCGCATTTTGTTTAACCATGTTTTCCATATCAATAAACAGATCTTTCAGTTCTTTGACTTTAGTTTCTAGAGCCTTTTGAATGCTCTCAAAATGTTCTTTGACTAGTTCAAAGAATAGAATAACCTCAGTTAGATAACACCATTTCGTTTGCTCAAACCCCCTTTCCCCTTCAGTAATAGTTGATGGTGTAATTATCTTCTTACATGTTTTATCAAAATCGGCAAATAGTTGATAAATTACATAAATTCTAATTAACGTTTTACATTGTGTAGGAAGATTTTGGGAACTAAATGCATGGGTGTATTAGGTGGGTACACCGTTGTAGCCGTAATCTCATTAGGGAGAATTTTTATTACAAGTTCTTTGGCCTTTTCTTTTCCATGTCTAACTTCCAAAATAATTGTTCAGGGGTCAACTGAGTTTGAGGTTTGAAAGTAGCTAAGAATTTCTCCTTAGAATAATTGAGAGGTTTGTGATTGACCCGATTTTCACACTTATAGGGTCAGTCCTTTTCGTAGCCATTTTATCACTAGATAATTCTTCTAACTCTTCTATCCTCTTCTGATAATGGTGCACTAGTAGGGGCATGATCCGGTTTAGTGATTTCACTTCCATCATATAAAGCAAGTTGGGCCAGTTTAGCTTTCCTAAGCTAAACTAGATTTGTGTCACCTAAGGATTTCTCACTATGTTCATCACACAATTTCTTATGATTTAACATCATGTGAGCAGTTTGTATGGAGTGGTCTTATGCGTACAACTTGTTTTCAAGTTTATTCTTTAACATTTTAAATCTGTAAAAATCATTCAAGAGTTTTGTTTCCTTTTCTTTGAAATTATGTTTAAGCATTGTTACATTTTCTTGTATTTCTTGTTTTTGCTTAATCGTTTGATTAAGTTTCACTTGTAAAGAATGTAACTCCCTTTTCAATGTTTCTTCCCTTAAATTACGATCTGAAATCCGTGTAAGCATTTGACTATCCATTTTCTGTTCACATTCAGTTAGTTCAAATTTCGCATGTTGTTCATATATGGCCATTTGTTCCTTATATATGTTAAGTGTAGTGGTCAATGAGTCATCAGGGATGAATGCAGTATACTCATGCAACATGTAATCATTATTTATAACAAAAAAAGCACTACTAGGTACAATCTGACCTTTGTTGTGTTTCACATACTGCTCATATGGGATAACATTGCTACTTCCCATATTCACAGTATCTAACTCAACAACTTTTGTTTGTTGTACTTTGTTGGGAATATTTTGTTCATCAGCCATATCATACAGTTTGAGTACCTCTGAGATAATTGATGCATTTGAGGGACCAACTTGTTGAGGTGAGGAGACCATTGGAGATATTTTGCCATGAATATGGTTTGAGCAATGGGTTCATCATCAACATCTGAGTCAAAGGCATCACAGTCATCGACTTGAAAGATATTGGGATCATTCTATGCCATATCATAAACTATTTGGCCATCAACATCAACATCAAAAGTATTTGTCCCTTCTCCAGCTAGAAACAATAGCTCTTCTTCATCCAACGCATCACCATTCTCTTGAGCTTGCATCAACAACATCTTATCCTTGAAGTAATCTGAATTATGTGGACGCTTTGGCTGAGTGCAGTTTCTTGCATTGTGTCCTACACCACCACAGTTGTAGTACTTGATTTGCTTTGCTTGTCCTGGCATAGCATTCCCACCTCTGTTTTGTGCACCACTAACACCAGCCGCACCATTTCCCGAGCAAAGTTTCTTTGGTTCATATTCTGTAGCCCTTAAACATTCTGAACCACAACCCTTCCATCTTCCACAGTTGCTTGATTATGTGGATTCGATGAAGTTTGAAGTTGGTTGTTGGTTTGAGGGAGGGCTGCTCTGAATTGTTGAGCAAGTAATGCGACTTGGTTGGAGAGATTTTCAATCATCTTATCAGTTGGAGTGTATCCTGAATCAGGTAAAAGTGTCTGATTCTGTAAAGAGGATGGGTACTGATAAACTTGTGTTTGTGATGATTGGGTGAACGGCTGAACATTCGAAACAAGTGCATGAGGATCATTTGTTGTTGTTGAGTTGAGCCTTTCCATAATTAGACGATCATAGGCAGCATGCTATTGATGTTGTTGTAGGTATGCATACAGCTGTTCATAGTTTGTGCCTCTCAAACATTTGTTAAGCTTAAATGCTGTTACAAACCTATCCCACTCGGGTGTCATGTTGTTCACAAACTTGGAGTTGAGTTGAATGTTTGGCATTGTCATTTCGATGATCCTCATGTCATTGACAAGCTTGTGGAATCTAACATAGTATTCATTGATGTTCTCACCCGGTTTCATCTGGAAATGTTCAAACTCATCATACAACTATGATTCTCGATCTTCTTTGGTCAATTCAGAGCTAGCAAGAAGCATTTTAACATTATCCCACACTGCTTTGGCTTTAGTGTTGTGGTTGATGAGTTTGTAGATGTCTTTGGGAAGCCCTTGAAGCACAATATTGGAAGCTCTTATATCTGCATCATAACGCTTCTTTTCATTCTCATCGAGATCATTGTAAGTACATGGTCTGTCCATTCCAAGAGTGACAGTTCCATCATCAGCAGTAGAGATTGTATCCCTGGTAGTGCCCATCTGAAAAGGTCCTTCATCAATAGATCGAAGAATGTTGATGCCATTTTCTTTACCCAAGAAATATAATCGAATTTGTTGTGCCCATGATTCATAATCCGTCCTATCAAGCTATGATTTAACAAATCTATGATTTAAACCAAGAAATAGACTCTTTCGCAGGATTTTACAAAAACAAGAAGAAACTGTGGGACAAAATTTTGGTAGCACAACGTTTGGTTTGACTTAATAAATGGTCTTTATAAGGCAAAATGCAGTGTCAAATCGCAGTACCAAAACGCAGACCTCAAAACTCAACACCCCAAAACGCAGTGACTTCAAAATGCAGACTTGGTCAAAACGCATAAATCTCAAAACGCAGGACCAAACCGCAAGACCAAAACACAGTTTCTTGGGTCAAATCACAAGACTTCAAACCGCAGGATCAAATCACAGTATCTTGAGTCAAATTTCAGGACTTCAAAACGCAGAACTTAAAATGCAGAGACAAACCGCAGAGCCAAAACGCAATAGCAAAACGCAACACCACTTAGGCAAAACGCAGTACCAAAATGCAATTTTGAGCAAAACACGGTTATCACAAAACACAGAGCTCAAAAAGCAGTGTCCTAAACACAGAGACCACAAATCGCATGATTGATCAAAACGTAGTGACTAGAAAACCAAACACAATTCACTTTTAAGCAAGTACAAACATCACTTTCACCCAGATTTGTCTTTTATACCCTTTTTAGCAAACAACCAAAATGCAACAAGTACTTCAAGGCAAATCGCAATACAATTTGACTCTTTTATACTCAAGTCGCAGTCCAGAAGTGTCAAATCACAACCAAGAAAGCTCAAACCGCAACCTAGAAAATAAATCCAAAACTTCGAATAACACCCAAACAATCCAATAAAGTGATGAACTAACTTAACCAAACACCAAACTAAGCTAATAAAACAACCCTAAACATGAAAGAAAACACTTTAAGCTAATCTAACCACGAACTAAGCTCGAACGAGGGTATTTCTAGCATATATATTCGAACCAAACAAAAACCACTATAACCAATCTACAAATCCGAGCACACACAATCTAAATGATCAAACTATGGCTCTTGATACCAGTTGTAAGAGATTGATTAACACGAAACACTATAACACTTGTGTATGGTTCGAATATTTAAGAGCTTTAGAGAGAGAAAGAGGTTGGAGAGAAAGAAATGAAAGAGTTGGTAATATTAGAATGAAATCTCCAACCCTCTCCCTTGGGTGGGAAGAGGGTATTCATATTCTTACAATAAATGCCCCCTACGAGCTATGGAACGGGCTGACAGTGGGTAAAGACCCGACTCAACTCCATGGTGATACTTTAATTAAACGTTTACTAATAAGACTACGACCTAACTGATGCTAGACGATACTCGGGGTGACCTAGTCGTTAATATGGATTTTCGTAATCCTAACAAAATATCTTAATATTTGCACTAACAAACATTTTTATAGGTTAGCAAAGCTGGTGGCCCATTGTTTAGCAATTTTCTACAAAGCTGAGAGTTCTTCTCTCATATTGTGATTAGCTTGCACCAACTTGCTATTTTCAAGTTGAAGGGTCAAATAGTGAACTTTGACATTTTTGAGGTCTAGCAATTTAGACGTACAATTAACCAACTCTTTCTGGACAGAGGTAAACTTGATAAGCAATTTATTAATTTGATTTTCCTCATAGTGCAGATCAACCAGTGTATAGTATAGACAATGTTTTCTTTTAACAGTATCATCCATATTTAAAAGTCTATGCACCTTTTTCATGGTGATGTCTATCTAGTGTCGGATCTTGCATAACTCTTTCCAACTAATGGATCATCTTTAGCTAGAGCCATGAATGCTTTTATTTGGATAACTTCATCATCTGCGATGACAAATTCTTTTCATCCTAATCATAAGACTCGACAACCAATTCGTTATCATTGTTCTTGTTGCTTTTGATGAGGGCTTTTGATTGAGAAGTGTAAGTTCAACCTTCTTGCTTATGTGCGAGCTCTATAATGCTTTTGAGACTTATTAAAGGCTCATGTTTGTTGATTATTTGAGATGTTGGGTTAATGTTGGGGTTTGTATTGGAATTTAGATGCTGATGAAAGGGAAGGGAAAAGGTTTTTTTTGTTTGGATATTCCTTTTGGAAATGACCCTTTCTTCCACAATTGAAACAAGTTTCCTTAGACTTGTCAGTTGGCACCCTTGCTGATCCAACTCTCATTGATCTCTTGTAGAACCTCCTCTGATTAGCCATAAGAACTTTATCATTAAATTCAGCAGTCAGATAAGCAAGGAACTCTTGGCAACTCTTAGTGTCTTCCTCTACATCCGAATCACTATCTTGATGTTGCACACCTGAGATATAATACAAAGCAGTAGACATAGAGGTTTGGACATGAACTTCTTAGATTCAGGTCCATAAATCTGGTCAGTTAGGTCCTCCTTATAGTTGTACTTGCCAAATAAAGTGGCCGACTATCACGTTTGATAACATTATTAGCCCTCTAAGTCTCGATTGTAACATATTGGTTTCATAAACTCATAACAAATCAAGTATATGGGCGTATGGAATAAGTTCTAGAGATAGAAAGTGGAAGAGTTTTGGGAACTTAGTGAGACAAAGAAAATGATATTATAAAGCTCCAACGCGTATGGAATAAGTTCTAGAGATAGAAAGTGGAAGAGTTTTGGGAACTTAGTGAGACAAAGAAAATGATATTATAAGCTCCACCCTTTGCCTTGCTAGGCAAAGGGTATTTATAGTTACAAATAAGACACGCCTCCTACGGTGTGGATCGAGGCATCTGATGGGTAAAGACCCGTCCGTCCTCCACGGTGTTACTTAACTAATTACTTACTAACTATAAATAACTATGACTACGAGCTTTTTAATGAATACATATATTTGAGGTGACCGACTCTTTAAAAACGGGATTTTCTAAATCCTAACAATCTCCCCCTAAGGGAGGTCACCTCAATTACATCAATTTCAAACAGATATTACATTTTGGTGTTCTTGGATTCTTGATTAAGTTCTTTACTTAGTAGTCCGTAGTTTTTGATTTTTCATTTTCAGCATGCTTTGTTCATTTAAGTGGAGGTCTTTAACTGATCCACGTGATGATGAGTTTTGAGCCAGCTTTGATATCATCAACCACCATAAATCTTTGACTCTTCCTTTGTATTGTTTCCATCATGTGACGTTGTGACTTTTGGACCGACATGCTCACATGTTTTATCATGATATCTTCTCATTAGAGTTGCGGAAGCTTTTGTTGATTCATGACATTTGCAGCAGCGTAGCAAAAGCATGGAGTGAAAATATCAGATTCACTTGATGAGGATATGCACTTATCATGATTTATTTGAGATGAATGTGATGTGTAAGCATGCGGCTATGGATTGACGCCTCAATTCTGATCAGCTGCAACCGTCGGGTGTTCCTGCAAACAACAGTTAGCAATAAAAGCACACGAAAGTGTCTTTGATCACTTTCTTTGAATTGAGGTACACGGCCCACGGTTCCCCGTTGATCAGTACAAGTATTGCCTGTGATCAGGTATAATTTTGAAGAATCTCCTTGACGGGGTTTCAGATTGCTCTAGCCGTTCTCTAACCGAACGTCTCAAAAAGACAACATGGAGTGAGTGAACCAAATGAATTGAGATTCACCGATTTATGAGAAATGATTTGAAAAACAATCGTGTATTGCTTAATATAAAGTGTTTTGCAATACAACGAAGGTTTTATTAGAAAATCAATTATAAATCATAAATACCCTTTTAATTTTGAAACATTAATACACGATCGATGTGCTATGAAAAGAATTTTAAGCATAACGACCGTTTTTCAAAGGTATCCGTCAATCCATTCACGAACCATGATTGATTCAAAATATGAATTGCCCCATCGTTTACATCCGGTTGTCACATGTTTGATCTATTGGATAGATCTCACATGCCACCCACCAAGAGCTTGTTTGATGTTGGCTCTAGAAGGTTTTCCATCTTCATTGTGAATGTGTTAACACATCACTCAGATGTTCTAGCAATACCACAAGGATAAAGCGTAGGACTCTTAAAATATATTCTCACTTTCCACATTGTGTGAAATAGTGAGTCTTCATTAATTGTGTCCTAATGAGATTTATTAATGATCTCGTGGCTCTAGACTCAATTGTGCACATTTGGTTTCCTATCTGGGAGACTAGGGAGAGGTCTCATTCTTCAATATCAACAACCCCAAGAGTAAGTTGATAGATTATGTAGGTTCCCGTGAGAATGAAACAAGTCATTTTAAGAGGAACTTGAGTAGCTTGGGAAGTTGTAGTGCGGTCGTCCTTTGGGTCCATGACGTCTTGTCTTCAATACTGGTGTCACCTTGGCAACAACCAGTAGCATATGAATTGAACCGGTTTCTGCCCTAAGGTTGAATTTTTTGGAGGGCTATTTCTTTTCACCATTTTCTTATTCAATTATTTTTCATTCTTTAACCCCTTCAGTGTTTACCGAGACTTCATTACTAGAACCTTGTTGGGTTTATTCCAGTACTAGCTCTGTCTCAGTCCGCACTCTTCCCATTTCTCACTTTTCTCCTTTTTCATCATGCCTAAGGACTTCTACACTATCTAGTGGATTGTCCCTGGGTAGATCCCTCCGGCTCTGGCGGGATCGTGAGAACGAATACCTAACCTAACCATCCTTATATCTCCATACACAAAATAAATTGGTCGGTCTTTAGGTATTGTTCATTTCGCCTCGAAACCAATTGAAAATCATTTGAAAATCAATCAAGGTACTTGTGATATAAAATCAAAGCATTTTGTACCTTATTTGTTTTTTATCCTTTTAGAAAAGCTCCCCCTCAACATGTGCTTCAAGTATTTGAAATCATTTTAGCACATGGAGGCAAGAGGACTTTTGAAATCTTAGACTAAAATTGAAAGATCCAATCTTTGATTAACATTTTCTAAAATGATCATCATCACTTCCCGATCAAATCAAGTATTTTAAGTACTTTGGATAAAATATTTTGGGAAGAATGAGGTTTTCATTAGATTGCTCCCCCTCAATGTGTGCATCGAGATTCGAAAGAGTTTTGCACATCTTAGAGGGTACCTGCACATTGAGACAAATTAATCACGTTTCAATTATTTTTGGTTTAACATAGATGCTCCCCCTTAACATGTGCATATAAAGTTTGAAATCGTTTGGCACATGTAGGGAGGAGTACTTGTTATTATATATCTTAAAACCACTTATTGAATTATCAGTTTATATTCAATTTAAATCACAAATTCTCCCCCTATCACAATTTTCAAACCCTTTGAGATTTGTGATATGTTGAACCTAAGACCTTGATAGATCTTTGAGCTCGTGGATCGTTAGTAATGCTTATGTAATCACAAACACACTAATAGGCAGTCTACATTACTTGTATTCTAGAGCGTAATTTAAACACAAGTAAGAACAATAATAACTAAGAATACTTTGATCCTCTATGGATCTTTGAATAGAACTAAAACTTTTTCAAAACTCGTACATCATTCATACTAAGGTGTTCCTTTTATAGATAAGGAACCCTCAACCGTTTCCCAAGAAACGTATAAACATAAAACTAAAGAAGATATACATTATCACTTCCTAATAAAGCTCATGCATATCCAAACTAATTCTAAAATACGCAGAATATCTATCTCCGTAGAAAAAAACTACGCGGTTTTACTACTTCCGCAGAATCATGTCTTCAGCAGATTCCAGCACTTCAGCATAATCCATCAGCAGATTCTTCAGTAGAAGAATTCCCAACAATCCTCCCCTAATCTTGAATTAGACATGGTTAAGTTCAAGATTCTTGATAGATCTTTAACACTTCAGAACAAGAGGATTGTATTCAAACAGCAGCAGCAAAGAACCAAAACACTTACATCTCTATGATGGCCAAACTTTGAAACTCCAGATCTTTGCAGCAACAAATGACAAAATGTACATCAAAACATATTAGTTTCATACTATTCTCATCACATCCGGTGTGTTAACTCCTGAGAGAGGTGAATCATTGAAAACAATGGATTTGATGTCTTTACCAATAGCCATTACTACCGGAGTAGCCAAATGTTTAAGTTCGAAAACTATGGTACACTGATAACCATCGATTTTTAGCAAATCATCAGCTTTAAATGGATTTGAGATGCCTTTACCTATAGTTGTTTTCTCAGGACTAGTCAATTCCTAGGGGAAAGAATCACCTTTGGTGAATTGAGAACCCAATATAGTATTCCACTGGCTTTACCACAAGCCATATACTTGTGGGCTAGCCAATTCTTGGATTCCAAAAGAATAAGCCATGGTGAATTGATGACCATACAACTCTCAAAGAATTAAGCATGGGTGAGTTCATACCCTATAATTTTGAGCAAACCATTACGCCTATCAATGATTTGATGTGTCTTTACTAAAGTTGTACCCTTTGGACTAGCCAACTCTTTGATATACACAAGGCACAAGTGGTGAGTTGATAACCATCAACAGAGTGATATACAACAAACCTGCAAGAAAAAGTGGGACAAACAAAGAATATACAAACTAGTTTTTTTTTTTTTTTTTTTAGCTAAGAAGTAAACAAAGAAAGAAATAAATAACAAAAGATACCGTAATCAAGAAGATGCTTGGTGTTGCAGAAGCTGAGTCTTTATCAATCCAATCAATCGTTCAGCATGGAGCATATCATTCCCCACTAGATCGGGAGGAACTTCCAATTTCTTCCCGAACATTCGTTGCATCAATTTCACGGATAAAGGATAAAGCCTCATTGCAAAAATCGGTCTAGCGGCCGATTAATCGCTAAGCGGTGATTAACCGTTCGATTCTCATTAATCGCCTTATTAATCGATTCGACAAAATCGGATAAAATCGGATTAATCGGCCTGGCGGCCAATTAATCGCCAAATCGAGAGAAAATCGGAAAATCGGAAAAATAAGTTACGGTAAAAATCGGCAAAATCGGAAAAATATCGGTAAAATCGAAAAATCGCCAAATCGAAAAAATCGGCTAGATCGGCCAAATCGGGTATATAGTTTCAAATTTTATAATTTTATATATAAAAATCCAATCCGATTAATCCCCGCCTAACCGATTAATCGCTAGGCCCTACCCGGCCGCCCAGCTACCGCCTAGCGATTTTTGCAACCTTGGATAAAGCTTATCAGAAAACATACACACAGCCATCCCACACTTTGTCTCCACAACATGCACACTTGGGATAGGATAAAATCTCCAAGTCTCAACCTTCCACTTATGTGAATCCTTCCAAATTGAATACCCTTTACCAGTTGGAGACTGAGAGTAAAAAAGAACTTGAAGATCTCCCAATAAGTACAAACCAGAACCTTGGGGAGTATGATTATCATAATATTATGTTACAAGTCCATGAAGAGTAATCAAATCTTGCCTATCCACCATATAAAGTATGTCTCTTAAGAAAGTAAACTGCATAGAAGAGTTATCCAACCTATAGATGGTGTTAAGTTGTCCATCAGTCAATGTCCATGTAGTCAACACACCATGAGACCCCTCAAGAAAAGTTTCAGAAGATCCCTCTTTAATGAATGATGACTCAGCAGCCTTTAGATCTAAATACTTAGAAGAACCACCCTTGTGAGATTTATGAATTCTAGAGCCCTGTGTCCCAACTAATCTCACAGATCTTTTAATGGCAATGTGTCTCCTTTTGGACATCCTTTTCCCCCTTCTCCTGGTATGTAAATGCCCATAGAAATAGAAGAGGTACCTTCTCGGATGTACCGAGGCATCTTCAATAGAAACAGAGGAAACCGAACAGACCACCCATTGCATATAACTTATCAAGCTCTTCTCTAGCTGCTTAGCTCTAGCGACTTCGGTTCAACTCTCTTAACCATATCTCGCTCCTTCTTTGCTCAACAGATGAGAAGAAGGAATAAGATCACTCTCAATAGTGCTAGGAGCCCCCGTGGATCCATAGATGTATCAAAAGATCTTGGGTGAAGCTTCATGAGAAACAACAAGAGGTGCAGCAGATGGTACTTGCTTAGAAGATTGTACACCTTCAGGACGTTCCTCGGTAGAAATAGCATGAGAGCTTTGTTGTGCTCTATCATCATCAAAAGAATCCACAATCTCAACAATCTTTGGTCTTTTGGCTTTGGGAGCATCCGTACCACCAAAGAATCCTCTTCAATTTAGAAGGTGGAGTAATATGCTTCATAATCTTATGATACATATTAGTCAAATCAAAATCGATAAAGCCCAGACTTGGTTCTTTGTCAAACCGATCGATAGAGAGTAGTACTTTGGTTATACACCACATTCCTCATATCGTTTTCTTAGGTCTTGCGGTTGGTGGTCTCTCTTGCTTAGCTTTAGCCTTTTGTGCAAAGAATGGCTTTTCTCTTTCTTTATGACTAGCTTCTTTTGTTTTCCAAGAGCCATCATTTGTGCAAAGAAAGTTCTCGCTATCAAAATCGGCCCTAAAATGCTCGAGCAAGGGTAGGATTTAAGCGACTTGAAGAGTATAGGAATCCCATTACTCAACAATAAAATGAATGGATTGTGCATCCAATTCTCTTTGTCTTTCAGGAGGCAAATTGGTAGTAAACTGATCTGAAAGTTGTTGTGCCAAAGCTTGACTCTTCATCAAATCTGCATACTCTGCTAGTATTCTTACTTGTTGTAGCCTTTCCTGTTCAGTTACAAGATCTGAACCAATATCTTCATCAACCATAGCTCCTTTCCCTTTTACAGAAGTATCCATAACAGGAACATTGAAAGCAGGCTCATCAGAAGAATCCTTATGAGGAATATCAACACTTGGATCTGTGTCAATATGCTCAGAAGAAACACCAATTGAAACATCAGGAGTAATATGTTGAGAAGGATCTTCAACATGTGTATGAAAACATTATCATCGTAATCCGGATCAAAAGTTCTTCCGAAACAAATACTTCATGATGATCTCGTGAAGGTGGAGGACATGATTGTTCTTGCAGATGAAACTGGACCATGTTCGAAGCAACATCCACCATTTGAGCATCAGCAATAACATGATCATCAGCAGTTGCAACATTGGCAACACTTGGCACCTTTGAAGATTCAGTGGAATCCTTGCTCAAATACTATCTTCTCCTTTTTCTGGTAAACAAAATAGGTTCCTTTTGCTTTGAGGATTCAGCAGCAATTGGAGAAGAAACATGAGTCTGTTGAGCAACATCAGCCAAGATGTCAAGTGAATCCAAATGAATATCCTTTTGCTCTTCATCAGAAGTAACCACAAACTTCCTTTTGCTGTTTTGTCCAAGTTGTTCCTCTAACTCCTGAACCTTTCTCTTCAACCCCACAATCTCACCACCAAGTGAGGATTTAGTATCTGCAAGTTCCTGTCTGAGATCAGCAACCTCTTTCACATACCTGTTCAACAAAGCATATACAGATGTAAGTGTAATAGGGTCCTCAGCTCTACCAGTAGATTGCTCAGTGGTAATGGGAGCTTCATTGGACCTGTCAGGAGAAACATAGACATGCTCAAGAACAGGAGAGCCTTCAGCAAATGGCTCTCTAACTGGACTAGGTGTGGTCAGTCTATTAAACTCAGTCTCAAACTCATCAGGAGTAACATAAGTAGGTGGTGGACTAGGACTAGGTGACCGAGGTAGAGGTGTAGGTGGAGGTTGGTCAGGAGAAACATGTGATGCTTCAGCAGTAATAGAAGGGCCCTCATCAATGACAACTGATGGATTACCATCAGCAACAACATTAGAAGAGGGTGGAGCATCAGCAACATTACCCTCATCAGCAGCCACATTGCCATGAGGCAACATAGCTTCTAGCAAAGGATGATGTGCCCCAACATAATGAGTTTTCATTGAAGCAAACAATTTTTCACTAAGAGCTCCTATGGGACAAAATACTCTGTCTTGGGTTGTTATATCAAGTATTATTTGTAAAAACTAAGGGTACATTAGAAACTTATGCTTTTTCTTTTGAATATTTTCAACCATATTATCAAAAATAAACTTAGAGAAATTATAAGTTAAACCCTTTGAAAGACACACAATAACACAGCCCAATTGGGTAGAGAATTGATCCCAGCCGCCTGACTTCTTGCTTATGCACTAAAGCAAGGTATGCACCAAAAACCTCCACATTGGTCTAAGCTTATTCTTGTGCCACATATCTGTATTAGTACTTTGATATCCAATAGCTCTTAACCCAGCAAGTATCTCTACAGTGTTGGTGTGATAAACCCCACCTTCATCATCCAAACGAAGTTGCGTCCTAATCAACTTCTCAGTCACCACATACTCTGTTTCATCAATCATTGCTACAATCTCTGTGTCACTCCGTTTCGTAGCAGATGCCCAAAATTGTTCAACCAACGATTCATATATCACATTTGGAGAGTGTGTTAGAGCATAATGAATCTTGGACCACTTCAAGAAATCCACCATAGTTTCATACAATTCATGTCCCTTTGCTTTTCCCAGAAAAGCAACCTTGTTATGATCTTTCTTAAATTGAAGCGCCACCATGTGAGAAAGGGTTATGAATTAAGCAAATGGAAATGAGTTTAAATTGATTGAAGAGGGAATCAATTGATTTTGGGCGAAGATTATGCGTAATAGGTTATAAATAGAAGTTACCCAATTATGGTTAAAAATATCGGAACAAATTGTTGACCATATCTGACGTGTAGTGTAACTCCATCCAAATTCAAAATTAACCCTTCAGCATAATGGATGGTCAATCTACTGATGGAAGTTAATCAGCAGCATCAACTCAAGTGTAAAAGTATCTTCAGTAAATATCTTGAGTTTTACTGTGCCACCCAACTCGCATTAATTATCATAAAGCCTTGACTTCGCCTATAAGATAACCCCAAATCACAACAAACACATATCAATTACTCCCAATATATCCCAAAAACCCTAATTTCTCACTAATTCCACAATCAGCAACAACAAACATGTCTACCAAACCAGAAGTCATCAATCTAACTTCCTCCTCCTCCTCCTCCTCATCATCATCATCATCATCATCATCCAGTGATGATTCACACCCATTGTTTCGATACCCTCATCAAGATGATCCTCGTCCATTGAAGTCCCCCTTTCTTCCTTCTTCTGAAGATGATAGTGTAGTGAATCCAAGTGATTCATCTAGGGGTTCTGATGACTCCACAGAGCGTCTAGAGCCAATATTCAATAGGTTGGTGAGAGAGGAAGAGGAGAGGACATCAGCAGGTGTAGATAAGCCCCAACCTTCACAACCCCAACCCCAACCAAGGCCACGTGCCAGAAATCCACCACTCCCAAGGACAAGGGAGGTGGTGATTGGTCTTCCTGCTCCAGAATCTGGTGCTTCAAACCATGGAAGCAGGGGAAAGGGAAAAAGGAATGTGGAGTAGAAGATGCTCTATGGTGGAACGAGTAGATGGAACAACTGAAGATTTCTCATATCACAAATGTATCCATCGTCATTTTCATCAATCCATCTTCAGCTTCTTCATCGTACTGATCATGCATATCCACCAGCTTTTGTAATAGATGATAGGAACTAGTATATGTTTGGTAGATCTTGTATAGGAATGATCTTGTATTTCATTTGAAGTTGATTGTAAGCTGTAAATTATTTCTTGAATGAATGATCAACATGTCTTTTATCTCTCAATGATTAGCACTTAATCTATACTTCTGTACTTTCCTCCAGTAGAATCAATGAGATAACTTGTAACAATACTTGTGCATTTCTTCAGTAGAAACAATCTTGAAGCTTACATGACCATATTCCCATTTGCCAACTTGGTGAACTTTAACTCAAAGAGACATTTTACAAAACAGACACAAAGAAGCAAACAAACCAAACCAAACCATACAAAACTTAACAATCATTAGCAGGTTAGTGTTAGCAAAACAAACACATAAACAAATATCTACAAAGTTTACAAGATATACAACAAATCCTCCTTGAGGCATATGCCCCCCCGAGGCCTATGCCTCCCTCAAACTTTGCGGTTAAGGGTTAAGCATCCCAATATGAACAACAAGGTGTTGAAACACGGGTCCATCAAAAGCTTTAGTCAATAAATCGCCACATTATCATCTCGTGTGAATCTTAACCACCTTTATCAAATGTTTTCATATGCATCTCTTATAAAGTGGTGCTCGATCTCAATATGCTTAGTTCTATTATGAAAAACTGGATTTTAACTATGCATATGGTACTTTGATTATCAATAAAGATTGTGGTGTTCATGAAATTAAACCCATAATCCAAAGAATTGATTTTGGATCCATAGTACCGACCACAACAATTGGCGTGCAAGAATACTACGCTTGATGAGTTGAGGTAGCAACAATAGTTTGTTTCTTGCATTGCCAAGAAATCAATCTTCTACCAAGAAATTGCAACCTCGGTTGTGGATCTCCTATCCGATTCGCACCGGCATAATCACTATCACTATATGCTTCCAATACAAAGGAGACTCTTTTGGGTACCAAAGACCTAACTTGGGTTGGCCTTTTAGGTACTTGAAGATCTTTTTATCGCATTCAAGTTGGAAGTAAGTGGGTGACGATGTCTAGAACAAGCACTCACAAAGAAAGGTAATATCGTGCCTAGAAGTGTTAAATACATTAATGAACCAATCATAGATCAGATAAGTGAACATTCACGGTGGATGCGGTTCAATATTGTTCTTAGGTTTTGGAGCTTCATAAGGTGTAGTGGCGATTCGACATTTTCCATACCAAACTTAAATCAAGATGTCTCACATATTTATCCTAACCGATAAAAATACCATAAGGTTTTCACGAACTTGTAGACCCAAAAGAAAGTAAGCTCCCCATAGCACTCATCCGAAACTCTCCCTTCATTAACTCCTCAAACTCCACGCACTAAGCTTCTTTAGTGGAGCCAAAGATAATGTCATCCACATAAACTTGCACAAGAATGATGTCTCTATTATTCTTCTTTAGGAAGAGTGTTTGTCAATGGCACCTCTTTCGTAACCATGCTTCAACAGAAATGCGAAAGCCTAGCATACCAAGCTCGGGTGCTTGATGGAGTCCATAGAGAGCTTTTACAACCTTGTAAACATGTTGTGGATGATATGGGTCTTCAAAGCCTTTAGGTTAAGTGACATATACTTCTTCTTCAATCTCACCATATAGAAAAGCACCTTTCACATCCATTTGATAAACCATGAACCCCATATAGGATGCATAAGCCAAGAAGATTCGAATGGCCTCAACTCGAGCTACTGGTGCAAAAACTTCATCATAATCAATTCCTTCCTCTCGCTCGAACCCACGAGCCACTAAACGTGCTTTGTTTGTTTACCACAATACCCTTGCATCTCTTTTATTCTTCAAGATCCATTTTGTCCCAATTGCAATCTTCCCATGTGGTAGTGGTACCAATATCCAAACCTGCCGATTCTTGAATTGTTGCATCTCATCTCGCATGGCTTCAAGCCAACTTGAATCTTCAAGAGCTTGAGTAACACCGGTTGGTTCCACTTGAGAAAGGAAGCAAGCAAGCAGACAATGCTTAAAGTCGTGTGATTGTCCCTTTCTTTGGTTTGAGACATAGGAAAGAAAAGCAACTTGACCATACGTGGAGCTTTTCACAGCACTTCTAGTTCGAACAGGTGCTTGAGGATCACCAATAACATTTGATTAAGGATGAGTAATGTTGATCCTTTTTGTAGCAGTGGGGTTGACACCAATTGTGGTGTCAAGATTGGTCACAGTTGGTTCAAAATCACTGTCATAGGAAGGTGAGATGAAGATTCCATCTTTGGGTTGATGATTACCAAGATCTGAAGGACTTAGAAATCGTGTATATGGTTCTTCAAAGTCTGTGAACACACTAGTAGGAATGGGAGTAGATGCAGCAGGTGTCGAAGATTTGGTGATGTCGAGAAAGCAGAAGAGCTGTCGGGAGAATCATGGTTTCCACCGATCGCTTGTCTTGTAAACTCCCACCAAGCCTCTCGACTTCTAAATTGGTCGCATGCTCTTGCTTCATGAGTCTAGCAAGATCCTCTGCATAGTGTGACTCATCTCCATGCTCTTTTGAATGATCGAAGTTACTTTTGAATGATCACCGCAAAATGGTTGGGGAGAAGGAAGGTACAAGAATTGGTTGTTCATCATGTTCGGACTCACTATCGAGTCATCATCCGTGGTACCGCAATGTCGATGGAAGACTCTTGTGTACCGCAGATTGGTTAGCAACATGTCTAGTATAACCCAAGTAATCGCTATAATCCGGTCAAAGGACCATACATGACCTTGTCCCCGAACATTGGGCTTATCTTCTAGGTATCTCGTGTTGTAGTCTCCTCAATTTTCTTAGCGATTAAATTGTATACCCTATAAGCCTTACTATGAGTGAATAACCCACAATATACCCCTCATCGCCTTTCTCATCAAATTTTCCCAATGGATCACTAGTGTTTAAAATGGTCACTTGACATCCAAAAGGTTTGAGGTAATGAATAGCAGGAACTTTCCCGGTGAGAAGTTCATAAGGTGTCTTGAAATGAGGTCTAGTAATGGATACCTGCTTAGTACATAGCAAGTCGTCGATCGCTTGATCCGTAACATAGTGGGTAATTTAGAGTCTACAAGCATGGATCTTGCCGCCTATTAAGGTCCTATTCTTTCTTTCAGCTACCCCATTTTGTTGTGGGGTTCTTGGAGTGCTATAGTCCCTTTTTATCCCTTTAGACTTACAGAGTTCTATTAATACAACATTTTTGAACTCTATCCCATTATCACACCGAATACCTTTAACCCTTTTGTTCAGCTGGTTTTCAACAAGGGTAATGAACTCTTTTAAAACTTGAGATGTTTCATCTTTAGTTCTCAAAAAGAATACCCAACAAAACTTGCTATAGTCATCGGTGATGACCAGTGTAAATACTTGTGATCAATACTCTTGACTTGGGTTGGACCAAAGAGATCCATATGCGAAGAATCAAGAGGTTACGAGATAGTGCTCACAAACCGTAATGGCTTTGTATGAGGCTTTGTGTTGCTTTCCTTTGTTTAGAAACACAATTGTGTTCATTGGTGAAGACTTTGGAACGAAGTCCTTCAACTAGACCCAATTTAGAAAGCTTGTTTATGGTCTTAAAGTTCACATGAGCCATCCTTCTATGCCATTTTGTAGACTCATCCAGGGATGCTTTAGCCAACAAACATGTTATGTTACCTTCTGGTTGAACATCATTTAAATTGAATGTGTATAAATTGTGGCTTCTAGGAACTCTCAGCATAATTGATGTATCTTCTGGAAGTGTGAAGTCTTTAGAAAGCACAAGACATTCATCCCTAGTAAATAATACTTTGTTCTTGGTGTCACATATTTGTGATACTGAGAACAAGTTGAAATGTTGTAGTTCCTTTACATAGTACACATTCTCAAAATCCAAGTGAGGTGTTCTAATGGTGCCTTTCCCAGTGATTCTACCATCTCCTCCACCAAAAGTCACACTGCCTCCTCCTTCTATGGATACAAAATCATGCATCTTCTCTCTGTTACCTGACATGCTTCTGGAACAACCACTATCTACTATGCCAACATCTTTACTCCTCAGAGGATGATCCTACAACAACAACAAGAATATATACAAAATATTAGTACACTATGGAGACTCAAGTCATTACTGACTTGAGCCTGCCTTGTGGATCATAAGATTTAGGCCATGTAGATGTAAAAGATCCACCATTGTTCTTGGACCTCCATTGAAAATTAGGTCCCTTTTTAGTCCTAGAACAACCTGATGAGGGCTTCACAACAATATACCTATATCCCTTGCCAACATACATTGAGTCAAAACATCCAGGCCAATAACCATTTTGAAAATATGCACTAGTTGGTCTCACATATGGTCGAGCAATGATCCGCCCCATTTTGAAGATTGTTTATCGCCAGTAATTATGTTTATAAGTTGCTTGTGGAACAAAAGATGGAATATCATTAACATTTTTCCACATTGGTCTAGATTTCTTTTGACTAGCACATACACCCATTCTTTGCTCATGAAAATTGCAATCCTTAATCAAATGAAATTTACTTCCACAAACAAAACATGTCTTCCTTTTAGAAGATTTATTCAAAATGAAAGAAGTTTCATCACACGCAAAAGCATTCAAACCACAAACATGAAGCAGAATTGTTTTAACGAATTATTGTTTTGCAAAGAATTAAAAGACAAGTCTTCGTAAGAAACATCTTGGAAGTTGATTCCTCAAAGAAGAACTCTAACAGCTTGTAAGGGTCTTGGGTGTAGGCTTGGGTGAGGTCTTGGGAAGGTCCGACTTTTCATTTGAATCACAATTGGTAGAAGTAGTAGACCTTTGGTCGAGGACTTGTCTTTGTCAACACAAGAGACAAAGTCAGAGATGAAGAATCGTGGTTCGCAAGTCTCTTGACTTTTGCCATAAATATGGTGTGATCCATCGAAGTCAACAGTGATGGAAAGGTCAATGGGCGTATGTTCTCCTCTAATAGGTCCAGGTACAGCATGTAAGTCACCTTCTTTTACATAATTAGCTAATCCTGCTGGAGTAGATTTACGCGTATCATTCCTAGCTTCTAAGCCAACATATTTTTTAAAACCTAAACCTAACCCAGAGTTTACGGATTAACTACCATAGAGAAAGCGAGCTACTTTGTCACCTGATACTAACCATTCTTTATGTCTAGCTACTTCCTCATCTAGTTCCTTTTTCAACACTAGGTTTTCAAACTACATCGACTTTTTCTTTCTCAAGACGCTTTAAATCAATTTTAGCACATTCTAAATTACTTTCTAACACCTTTATCTTTTCATCATAAGCCAATTGATTCTTCCGAAACCAAATTTTTGTCTTTTGATAAGGTTTTAAAATGTACCTTTTGAGGGGCCGTTTAAGCCCTTATTTGATCACTTTTGTATCCGTTATTACTTAATATCGCTCCTTTCACTTTCTAGGTCTCTTGAAGGCAAATTGTTTGTAATGGCACTTATTTGGACTAAAAGGCGATATATCTGAAGAAAATGGCCAAAGTCAAGAATCAAGACACTCAAGTCGCTAAAATACAAGGTGGCGCCATCGCTAATCATGACGCCCGCCGGAGCATTTAGTGACGACACATAAGCCAAATTCTTATTTTCAAGTGACGGTGTCGCTTTAAAAGAGTAGGCCGTCGCAACTCAAACGGCCTAGATTTGATCCAGACGGCCGGTCAAGAGGACGGCGTCACAAGCACAAGGTAACGCCACAAGACTAACGTGTGCCAAGACGAAACCCTAATGACGGTAACCGACGGCATCACAAATCATAAGGCGACGCCTTCAGCGATTGTAATATTATATATAGAATCCGAATTTTTCGCTTTTAATGTGTAGTCTTTTGGAGTAAAACCTAAACCGAACCAAGGTCGTCTTGTACAAGATTTTAGGTTCCAAACCCTAACTTACATCAAGATAAGTGTTTTACTTCATTAATTCAATTATGTCTTTGATTATTTGTGTGTATGCTTGCATGTTCTCCATGTCCGGCTAATTTATTTGTGTGTTTGCTTAGGAATATGAAACTTAATTATTAAATATTGATTGGTTGTCTCTTATCTTAATTGATTAATGATCTAATAATGCGATAGGTCATTCGTTGTGTAATTAATGGTTGATTAATCTTTGTGAACCTTAGGCTATAGCACTTAGAGGTTGTAGGCTAAACCATCCAAAGAGGGCCTTAGAGTTAGAGTTTATAATCCCTAGAGGGCTTTGTAGACTAGACCCTTTGGTAAGTTCAAAGAGTTAGGATAAACGATACCCTACGACTTTAGACACACAACGCGATTAAGAATAAGGACGTGACAATTCAACCATCAATAGGAGATAATTAAGGAGTAATAAAACCTAAGTGAACACATCTTTAAACTATCATACGAGCACACAATAATTAGACATAGACTACATACACCTAGATTAGATAATTAGATAAGTAGAGTAATCGGTAGAAATACCAACCCCCAAATCCAAACCCTGAGATTCGTACCTTTCCATTTCCTAAAAAAATATAAAAAAGATAAAAAAAAATAATCTTCCTCAACCCCAACCTTAGCGTAGTAACTTCACACTAACATTCCTATTCCATAGAGAACGATATCAATACCCATGGCTTACCCTAATACTACACTACAACGATTAGGTTCACCTTTAGGTGTTATAAAACTTGCTCAAGAAAAGGAAGTTCCTTTGACCCCGAACGACGCGTGTAGCGTTATCAAGTTTTAGGCGCGGCTGGCCGGGAATAGAATAGCTAGTTAGTAGTCCACCTCGCTTAGGTTTCTTTGCTTGATTCCTATCAAGTAAATTTTTCTCAATTTTTAGCTTTCTCACAGTCTATCCCCTTCTTCGTGACCTTTGTTTGTAAATCCCATCACTTTTCATCATGGAAGGTGATAACCAACCACCATTCATCAACCTACCACCAAATGACCCGCCAAGAGCCCGTACTCTTGGTGAATACTCAAGACCAAGCCACCTAGGCTATAGGAACACCATTGAGCTTCCCACCAAGCCCAAACCACGGCCTGCGATCCGACACCATCCGGTTGGTGCAAAACGGATGTGCATTCCATGGACTTCGCTCAAGATCCTAATCGAGATCCGAGGATTTTCAAACTTGTCGATTCCATTGACCTTGATGCTACTACTCGAGAGACCACGCTGCCGCTTTTTCCAATTCTCTACGGACCAAGCTAGTAATTGGCTCGAGCGACTTCCGCCGGCTCCATCTCAAGTTGGGATGATCTCACCTCTCGCTCCTTGCTCAATTTTTCCCATCGGGAAGAACCACTAAACTTAGGCGAGATATCTTAACGCTTCAACAACTTCAAGGTGAGTCTCTACAAAGCATGGACTCGATTCAAGGACCTACTCAGTAAACTCCCCCATCATGGCATTGATCTTTGGCTTCAAATCCAAATCTTCTATGACCATATCGATTTCATCACCGACGATCCATTGATCAAGCCACGGTGGAAGGCTCGGTGACTTTAATGCAGAGAAATCTTGGGATATTATAGAAGAGCTTGCCGATCAAAGCTACGAAGACCTGAATGAATCTCCGAAACCATCGTTAACGTGGTTAATGTCATATCAACTCCTCTTGAATCCTCAGACATCACCGAGGAGAAAATGAGCGCTATTGAGAGAGGATTGATTATCTTATGGAAAGGCATAAAAGAGCTCAGACAAATCCTCGAGAAGCGGTCAATTCCGCCAATTCCACCAACCACCCAACACCTTTTCGAATCCCCAAGTCGTGAGCAAAACCCCATTCCTAAAGGCGCCCGCCTACTTCCCAATACCACTCACCAAGCTTTAAGGAACAAATGAGGAGTACATGGCAGCTCATACGAGAGATTAGCCAAATTTGAAGAGGAGGTTTATAGGCGAGAGAGGAAATGCAAGCAAAAATGACGAAATGATGAACCCGTAAAAGAATATACCAAAACAAAAGTTCCCGAAAAGGTACTAATAAGAAGCAACGATTGTCCTCCCACTTGTTTGTTAACGCCATTTCCATCATGCCCGAGGATGGAAAGGTTGAGGTAAGGAAAACCGAGGAAAGTAAGAGGAGGAACACGAACCTAATGATGAGCCCGAGACCATTGAGTACTACCTTAACACAAAATTAACGAAAGACCATTGCAAACCAAGTAAACAACTTTAGGTACAATGAGGTTCTTGGGAAACCCTGAAGGAAAAATAATGAAGAAGAGTATGACGCACGCCTATGGGACCTCTGTATGAGTTGGTTCTAAAAACCATTAACAAAAAATGAGACACCACGTGGAACTTGTGATACCATGTAGCATAAGTGATATTGATAATATAAATGCCTTAGCCGATCGGGGGACCGATGTGAACATAATGCCATTATCAATTTAAAATAGGTTGACTAAGGAGAAGCCAGCCAAGACCGATCTTAGACTTTCCTTAGCTAATCACACATATGTCTACCCCATAGGAATCGCAGTGGATATTCTAATAGAGGTGGCTAATATCGTTTATCCGGTGGATTTAGTGATCATAGATGTTGAGGAAGATAGAAACGTGCCACTCATTCTTGGGACACCATTTCTGGCCACCGCCAAGGCAACCATCAAATGCGGGGAGGGCATCATGATACTTAAAAGCGGAAAAGGGTACGCTAGAATACCCATCATTCCAAGATATCCTCTTAAGATCATGGAGATGATTACGGGTGAAAAACCACAAGCCCCTAGCAATATAGCTGAGAAGAAAATGAATGATTGGGAAAAAGGGCTTAGGGATTTTATGGTTCAAGGATTGTATGCAACATTGTGGAAGCCCGATAAGAAGTTAGGAAATAATCCCACCTTGATACCAAAGGCACAAAGGAACCCTAAGGAATTTCTAAAGGGAGAAAAAGTACTTCTGTACAAATCACGGATAAGGGCATTACGAGGTAGAAACAAACCAAGATGGTTTGGGCCTTTTACAGTTAAGGGAACCAATCTAGAGGATAAAGCATCACCATAATAGACGACGCTGGCAAGGAATCCAAGGTAAGCATACAACGTCTGCGCCTCTTTCGACGAAGGAAAGCGAAGGAAGGAGGTGACAAGAATGAAGTTACATAAGAGCACGACTACGAGTCTAGCTACAAGACTCCTAAATAAAGAAAAGCGCTTCGGGAGGCAACCCATGCTTAATTGTTTGCTTGTTAGTGTCATATATCTTTTATTGATTGTTTATTCTCATGTTTAAATTTGTAAAAATGCTTTATTTTGTTTTAACCTTGTCTTAATTGCATATAAAGGTATTTTACATAAAGGATAAGTGTAGGAGGATTACACACGTTTTCAAAAGAAACGTAAACATGAGAATAGCAATTAATTAAAAGATATATATGTGTGTTTGTTCGAGTCAAATGCTTGTATCGAGTCATAATGGATGTTTTGCGTAAATTTTTCCGATTCTAAAGATGTAAATTTTCCGTAATTTTTCTAGAAAATCGCACCGCTTTTTGTCGGGATAACCCGATGGCGCCGGGAAGGACTAAAACAACAGTTACTTTTTTCTCGTTTTCGAGCTACTTATAAATTTTGGAATTTTCGTGTCTTAATTTTCCGTAAATTCAGTAAACATCCATTCCACAAGCATTATATCCTAGTTTAGTAGAGTCTTATATATATTATTACCGCCGATTTTACGCTAAGGTTTCGTTTGTTTTCTTCAATTGTGCAGGGTTTTATTTATCAAGAAGAAGAAACAAAAGATTGGAAGGAGCTTTCACGCATACATTTTTCTTGGAAAGGATTTAACCACTACTGCATTACACGGATCCTACCGAGTTAATCGGGAGTACTAGTTTCTTTCATTTTTAATTACCTTCCATTATCATAACTTTGATACTTTCGGGGAACATTGGGGACAATGTTCATTTTAAGTGTAGGGAATGAAAACAAAACGGGAACTTAGAAACTATGCTTATCCTTGATTATTTGTTTTGTCCAATTGTATTTGTGTAATAAACCATGAGAAAATGTCGGTTAGGGTAATTTTGGCACCAAATTTAAAATTTTTCATGACATATAGGAGTAGGCCATTAGTCTTAACAAAAGCGTCTCACGGATAGGAAGTTGCATGACTAGCACAAAAACCCTTTACCACCTAAATTCCACCCAAAATGTGAGGATCACCCTTAGATTAGTAGGAATTAAAGCATTCATCTTTAATGCTTAGAGTGTGAACCGGTAGTATAATAGATTCTATAACTTGTTTTGTGATGCATCCCGAGATCGCTAGTAAGACTACACTTGTGTAGTTAGGAATAACAAAATGATAAGAGGCATTAGGATAACCCTTGTTCGATACCGTAATATAATTACTTCTTCCACATCGGTTGAGTAATTCCCCACACCTTTGCGTTGTACTCATCTTTAGTACACGATACCCTAGTTAACCCTCGAGCCTATCCTTTTCGCGGTTCTCGTGATGTTTTGGTTTTTCCGAATATCAATGAAGAGCATTGTTTACACCCCACCCCAAATATACACCCAAATCGCCTTTAGCCTACCTTGTATGCACTCACTTTTAGTGCATTATTGTTATCACCCTAAACACTTAGTTCAATTATCTAGTTGCTTGCATGAGTTGCTAAGTCGAGTCATATCTTTTGTACACGTTTTGGGACGATTGGGACTCATGGGAAAAAGTTAAAGTTTATGAATGACCGGAAGGGACGTTAAATTCCCTTATTTGCGTAATAACGCACCCCAAGTGTTTTGATCTTTTCAATTCGGGTCAAATTAGTGTTAGAGTAATAAAACTCAAGTGTAGGGATGTGCCTATAAATCCCTATCATTTTGATGTTACCGTAGAGGATGGTAGAGTAAAAGTGTATGAAAAAAAAAAAAAAAAAAAAAAAAAAAAACGGCTACCATCCTACATCTATCCTTTAAATTTATGTTTGTTTGTTTCAGTTATCTAGAGTTTAGAGTGTCGAGTCTTGGCTTAGCAACGCCATTCTTCGTATGCTTGTAACATAAGAGATTTTTGACTTGCCACCACTAAATAGCCTATCCCACCAAACCCTTTGTTTCCCTACCGTAAGCCTAACGTTACAACCCTTTAAAGACCTCTTTGATAGTCTTTCCTAGGTGCTTACGCCAAAGCGATGGAGGTTTGATCTATTCTCAAGCCTATGGTAATCTATGTACTAGGACCGGTTAATGAGTGTTTATCTTCCATTTCCAACTTGTTATATTTCATATACACCGGAGAGATGCGAGTATCCAAACACCCCATGTGAGGTGCTAGTATGTATTCCGTGCTTGTTATGACTTTTATGGGCTTATATGTGTTGTGGACTGTTTTAAACCAATGCTTCATGACCCCTAACTTATAAATTAATTGGCTAAAAGCACATTTGCTCGAGGACAAGCAAATACCAAGTGTAGGGATATTTGATAAGGTTTTAAAATGTACCTTTTGAGGGTCGTTTAAGCCCTTATTTGATCACTTTGTATCCGTTATTACTTAATATCGCTCCTTTTCACTTTTAGGTCTCTTGAAGGCAAATTGTCAGAATGACACTTATTTGGATGAAAAGCGCGGATATATGAAGAAAATGGCCAAAGTCAAGAATCAAGACACTCAGTCGCTAAAATACAGGTGTGGCGCCATCGCTAATCTATGACGCCGTCGAGCATTTTGTGACGATACGAAGCCAAATTTCTTATTTTCAAGTGACGGTGTCGCTTTAAAAGAGTAGGCCGTCGCAACTCGCACGGCCTAGATTTGATCCGCACGGCGTCGGTCAAGAGACGGCGTCACAAGCACAAGGTGATGCCGCCACAAGAATAACGTGGCCAAGACGAAACCCCACGATGGCGACTGACGCCACAAATCATAAGGTGACGCCGTCGCGATTGTAATATTATATATAGAATCCAATTTTTCGCTTTTAATGTGTAGTCTTTTGGAGTAAAACCTAAACCGAACCAAGGCTGTTTTGTACAAGATTTTAGGGTTCAAACCCTAACTTACATCAAGATAAGTGTTTTACTTCATTAATTCAATTATGTCTTTGATTATTTGTGTGTATGTTTGCATGTTCTCCATGTCCGGCTAATTTATTTGTGTGTTTGCTTAGGAATATGAAACTTAATTATTAAATATTGATTGGTTGTCTCTTATCTTAATTGATTAATGATCTAGTAATGCGATAGGTCATTTGTTGTGTAATTAATGCTTGATTAATCTTTGTGAACCTTAGGGTATAGCACTTAGAGCGGTTGTAGGCTAAACCATCCAAAGAGGGCCTTAGAGTTAGAGTTTATAATCCTAGAGGGCTTTGTAGATTTAGACCCTTTGGTAAGTTCAAAGAGTTAGGGATAAACGATACCCTACGACTTTAGACACACAACGCGATTAAGAATAAGGACGTGACAATTCAACCATCAATAGGAGATAATTAAGGAGTAATAAAACCTAAGTGAACACATCTTTAAACTATCATACGAGCACACAATAATTAGACATAGACTACATACACCTAGATTAGATAATTAGATAAGTAGAGTAATCGGTAGAAATACCAACCCCAAATCCAAACCCCGAGATTCGACCTTTCCATTTCCTAAAAACATAAAAGATAAAAAAAATAATCTTCCTCAACCCCAACCTTAGCGTAGTAACTTCTCACTAGCATTCCTATTCCCCTAGAGAACGATATCAATACCGTGGCTTACCCTAATACTACACTACAACGATTAGGTTCATCGCCTAGGTGTTATAAAACTTGCTCAAGAAAAGGAAGTTCCTTTGACCCCGAACGACGCGCAGTAGCGTTATCATCTTTCTAATGTTTTTAAAGCCCTGCTTATAAGCCTCAACTTCAAATAACATTCATTATATTTAGGTTTCAATTACTCATAGGCTTCCTTAAGTTCATTATATCTTCACTACAACCAAAACACAATTATGTACGAGAGATGCCCATTAAGGCAATTTGATCATGCTTATCCTCTGTAGTAAAACTTGCCAACAATCCACCATGCTCGTAACTGGGAGCTTCATCATTGTCGTGCTCATGCACCTTCCAGGTTGACATGGTCATCCAGAGTGACCATAGCATTTGAGGATCCAGCTTTGGAATTTCCAGCTTCCTGCTGATAGGAAGAATACCTAACCTCATCACCAGCCTTTCTATCCTTGCATTCTCTTGAGAAGTGACCCATCTGACAACAAGTATAACACTTGACTTTCTTTCTGTCAAATCTTGCTGAATCTCTTCCTTGGAAACCAAACTTTCTCCCGCACTTTACCGAGGAAACCGGGCTTGAGCATAATTTATCTTATTTGAGAGGCCCCAACAAATGCCGAGTGATTGGGAGTGGATGAACAAAAGGACTTTTGACATCGCTTAAGAGATTTAAGTTTGTTGTATAGTTCATCAAAGTGAGCATATCTAGCCCACCTTTAGCTTTGAGTGCAATGCTTACTTGCAACCAAGATAGAGGTAAAGATCGTAAGAACTTTGAATTGCAGTCATCATTGTCCGCCTTGCCTTCACCGATTCAATTGACTCAAAATCTTATGGAACTGCCATACCCTTGTGGATACCTTCTTCCTCAGAGATTTGGAATTCTTGAAACTGTTGTTCCGGCATTGATTTCCTCATTCTCCTTGACTCCTCGCTCCCACCAAACCTAGCCTTGATAGCCATCCGGATGTCCTTAGCATCCCGCATGTAGTGAAAGTCACCCATGTGATCATCGTGTATAGCCCAAGGAGAATAGTTCTAACTTTGTTCTCTCTCCAATGCCTAGTATCTCTTGATTTTGGGACCAACGATGGTAACAACACCATCGTAACTGTGACATGCCTCTTCAAATCATACTTTTTCACAACTTCCCAAAGATTACAATCAATATTGTAAATCCAATTACGATCTTCATAGCCCACAAATCATACTCCCTTCTTCGGTAGGGAACTTTGCATTGTTGTTTGTGGGATTGAGTTGTTGCAAAGATGTGGTGTTTTGATTGTTATTGACTTATGTGTCATCGTCGACCTGCATGGTTATGGTTGTTTTGGTAGTATGGGTGTAAAGAAAAGAAAGTTCTTAGTATCGCAGAGACTCTCCCGAGGCTCTGATACCACTTTTTGAACCTGAGACCTTGATAGATCTTTGAGCGCTCGTGGATCGTTAGTAATGCTTATGTAATCACAAACACACTAATAGACAGTCTCTGTTACTTGTATTCTAGAGCGAAATTTAAACACAAGTAAGAACAATAATAACTAAGAATACTTTGATCCTCTATGGATCTTTGAATAGAACTAAAACTTATTTTTCAAAACTCGTACATCATTCATACTAAGGTGTTCCTTTTATAGATAAGGAACCCTCAACCGTTTTCCAAGAAACGTATAAACATAAAACTAAAGAAGATATACATTATCACTTCCTAATAAAGCTCATGCATATCCAAACTAATTCTAAAATACGCGGAATATCTATCTCCGCAGAAACAAACTACGCGATTTTACTACTTCCGCAGAATCATGTCTTCAGAAGATTCCAGCACTTTTGCAGAATCCATCAGCAGATTCTTCAATAGAATTCATACTTAGTAGAATTCCCAACATGATCTTAATTGATTTAAATTTTTAAAAGCTTTTTGAGGAGAAAATGTGACTTGCTTTTAAAAACATTTAACTAATATGGATCAAAATTTGAGACTTTAAACTCCAATAATCAAACATGCTTAGGTATCTTATGAAAAACAACATTAGCCTTGGTCTGGTTCCAATTGTACAAAAGTATTCCTTTTGATTTTCTAAATGTAGACCTTGCTCGTTTACGTGCCAATTGTTTGAAAAATAACCTTTTTGTTTTGATTGAAATCATTCTCCCCCTCAATCAATGACCATAGTTGTTGATTGAGTGATAGAAATTTTGACAAATGATAAGTCCATATGATTTTCAAAATTAAGTCCAAGCTATTTTCAACAACAATTTAGTTTTCATAAGATGACAAATATTTTTCCAAGAATATTTAGGTCTGTTTAGCGTGACTTTTGGAGGAGCTATTAGATTTTGTTACAAAATAATTTCCTATAAACTAAGTAGCTTCGTTTGATGCTTAAGCTACAAGCTTTTATTTCAAACAAATAGCTCCAAAATGAAAAGTCGATTCATGAAGCTTTTAAATGTCTATGAGTCGTTAAAACTTTAAATTACTAATATACCTCCAAACATTTATTTACAATTATAGATTTGTCCTTTTATGTCATTTTACATCTTATAATTACATTTAATGACTAATTTACCAAACACTTTTATTAAAAAAGATACGACTTGTAGCTCATGTTATGACTTTTTTAGTTCTGACTTACGACTTACGATTTATAGCTTTCTGTTTTACAACATACAAATTTACTTGTATAAACTTTTGTTTTAGAATCGAGCACGAGGTTTCAAAATTAGATAATGCATGGCTCGATCTTTCTTTTAAAACGGTTCTTGCACGAAATGACAATAAACCTTCATTTTCTCCATCTCGTTTTTTTTTTTTTTTTTTTTTTAATAAAAGTTTATGTACACTCGAACTTCATCTAAAGACCCGTGCCATTCTTTTAGTGACAAATCAAAGTCCGTAGATGTTATCGAAGAACCGAAAATTGATGTGAAAAATAATATTTTTGGGCTTTTTCAAAATTTTCTGATTTAATGGATTTTGGAATTTTATATTTTTTTATTTTCTTTTTGTGGGTTTTATAATTTTGTATTTTGCTTTTTAATAGGATATGTACAAAGAATAGATGAAGAAGTGCCTTTACTCCTCTTCTTCCTCTTGAAGACGTTTGAGTGTCTCCGGTTGTAGACTCTTCAGTCCAAGGCGTGGGAGGATGAACTCGAAACGTTCTCTAGGAAGAGCTTTAGTGAAGATGTCTGCCAGCTGATATTCAATTCTCACAAAATATAGTTCCACCACACCTTTCTCCACTTGTTCCCTGATGAAATGATGTCGAATGTCTATATACTTTGCTCTTGAATGTTGAACATTGTTGCAACAGAGAGCAATGACACTTTTGTTATCACAATACAGAGAGATTTTGTTGAACTCATAGCCATAGTCAGATAATTGTGATCTCATCCATAGGATTTGAGCACAACAAGATGACATGGCTATGTATTCCGCCTCTGTAGATGATATAGACGTACTCATTTGTTTCTTTGAAGACCAGCTTACTAATTTATCTCCCAAGAATTGAGCACCCCCTGACGTGCTTACGACGTGTATCTTGACACCGCATGGTGCAGATCGCATATGTCGTTAGTGACATATTGGTGTCCTTCGAATACCAAAGTCCCATATTAATGGTTCCTTGGAGATACCGAAAGACCCGCTTAACCGCTTAAGGTGCTTTTGGTAGGCTTAGCTCGGTATTTAGCACACATGCATACAACGAATGTAATATCGAGGTCTCATCGGGCCAGGAGGTACATCGAGGATCCAATCATACTTGGTATTTCGTTTGATCAACCATGATCCCCGAGTTGTCCTCATCCGGTTTATGCGCTCCACCATGGGAGTGTCAATAGGTCACAAGAGTCAAATCCAAATTTCTTTAAAATTTCATTTGCATATTTAGATTGATTTATAAAAATGCCTCCGGACTTTGTGAAATTTGTAATCCCAAGAAAAATGACATTTGTCCCATCATAGACATTTGAAATTTGGAGCCCATCTCTTTGAAAACGGTCACATTCATTAGGGTCACGAGGCAAAAATAATATCATCAACATAGATTTGAACATGAATTAAGTGTTTGCCTGAATTTCTGGTGAACAATGTGGGATCAACTACTCCTTTCCTGAATCCATTAGCTAAGAGAAACTTTGACAGTGTATCATACCATGTCCTTGGAGCTTGTTTCAAGCCATAAAGGGCCTTCTTTAAGCGATAGACATGAGGAGGATGTTCGGATCCACAAAACCTTCGTGTTGATCGACATATACGATTTCTTTCAGATTCCATTAAGAAAGGCGCCTTCACATCCATCCGATAAACTACCATGTTCTTGCTAGAAGATTAGCCAATAAGATTCTTATTGCCTCGACACGCAAGCTGGAGCAAATGATTCCTCAAAGTCAATACCCTCCTCTTGACGATATCCTTTTGCAACTAGTCTTGCCTTGTTCTTTAACACATCACCATGCTCATCAAGTTTTACTTTGAAAATCCATTCGAGGGCAATGATCATAGACGCTCGGGAGCGGTACCAATTCCCAAACATCAAGTCGATCGAACTCGTGAATTTCTTCTTGCATTGCATTGAACCAATCGTCCTCGGACATTGCGGTTTTAACATCTTTCGGTTCAACTTTTGATAATCTGAAATTGAAGAAGCACCATAAGGCATCGATGTAGCAAGTTGTTTACGAGTGGATACCGGACGAGAAGTGTTCCCAATGATATTGTCCAACGGATGATCATTTGTCCATTTTCTCGAAATGCTCGCTTGGTTGTTGTTGAGGAACTAAGTAGCGAGTTGGGGTCCCTCGATGAAGATGGTTCGGATGATGGATCAGGCCAAAAATGTTTTCAAACGGTACATCTTTTGGAGTGGCAAAATGGTTTTCTCCATCAGTGTAGGCAGTAACATTACCATGATGTACACTTGAAGCTTGAGGATTTGAGGATGATGATGAGTGATCTGCATCAGGCGCTTCTTGAGATAGTGATATAGAAACTGATGGATTATTTGTGTTGACTGGATTAGGAGCCGCCACTGTTGATGGTGTAGAATGATCATTATCAAAAGGTTCATAGTATTCATCAAACATCGGATCAAACAATTTCTTCAAATCTTCTTCAGAAGGAGGTACATATGGAACAGTAGGTGAGGGATTTTGTACAAGAGAAGAACTTATAGGACTACTAGATAAATGTTGAGATGCGGGTCCTGAAATAGATTGTCCAGGAGCCATTTTCTCAGACAGCTCATCGAACGTGACGTGAATAGTTTCCATGATATCTCGGGTTCTTTTCTTGTAGATTCGGTAACCTTTCCGGTTTGGTGCATAACCAACAAAAACTCCAATGTCCTCCTTAGCTCTCAACTTACCTAAATCTTGACCATCATTCGTTGGATAGCATAAAGCACCGAATACGAAGGAAGAGAGATCCGTTTTCGGTTGTGGACTAGTTCAGTATGGAGTTTTTCCATGAGTGGTGTGGATAAGGAACAGCTTTGGGTATAGCAAGCAGTGGCAATGGCTTCACCGGAGAAACATTGGAACCTTTGAGTAGATTAGCATAGTTCTTGCAATTTTCCACAAGAGTCCGATTTCGTCTTTCAACTACACCGCTCATGGGGAGTACGGAACACTTCTTTGATGGTCGATTCCAATGCTTTCATAAAACCGACTTAGTTCTTTGTTAACAAACTCGCCCATTGTCTCGTTCGGATAATTCGGCGCTTTATTAAGTCGAACTCGCACTGCTTGATAAGTTTGATGATGACATATGAGTTTCATCCTTTGACCTCAAAAACTTAACCTAAGTAAACCGAGAGTAGTCATCAACCACGACTAGCACATATTTCTTCCCGCTTATAGTTTGCACTCATGGGTCCGCACAAATCCATATGAAGAGTATGAAGAACTTCCATAATCGAGTTTGCGGGTTTGGGTTTATGGACGTATTTCTTGCTTTTTCCCAATTGGCATCTTGAACAAAGATGATCTTTCTCATATTTCAACTGGGCAAACCTCTTATGAGGTCCTTTCTAGAAAGATCATTTATGGTTCAAGTTCAAATTATTGAGACGACGATGCCATAACCATGACTTTGTTTTCAAGCCTTGACAACAAGCGCATTGAAGAGGACTTCATCATGTCTTCGATAGAGATAGTGTAAGATTGGTTCCACGGGTTCCCTTTAAAAGTTCAACACCATCTAGTTCTCTAACGAAGCAAGTATGTTTTCTAAAGGCCGCTTCTAGGTCGAGTCACGTAATTGACCAACAGAGAACAAATTATGACCAAGACCTTCAATATAATAGACCACGAAATTACATCGTCACCAACAACATAGTCTCCGTGAACCCATAATTGCCCCAAAGTGGTCGCTCACGAATCTAACAAATCCCGATGAATTTACTCACGAAGTTCATGAGTCATGAGCGATCTCCAAATATATGCTTGAAATAAACGAGTCCAAATACCACGTAATCGATTTGTACGACCCGCAGCTTGAACACAGACAAGTATGGATGATCGGATAATTTGATCCCCATGCAAGAATGGGTTCCATTTACACCCACATCGAGCGTAATCAATGATATCATTAGAGGTAGATGCGTGACTATTAGTGACATGAGATATATTCAAAGTGTGTTCACTTTTAAAGGTATAATTCTACCGGTGGGCATCCATTTCCTAATGGACATTGATCTAGAAAATTTAGGCTAATTCATTAAGATTGAATTTATGGCGATGAGGTTTTCACCGATAACCTACATCATCGAATTTTCTTCCTTTGGCTTCCAATGTTTTTAACCTTTTCCACCTTGTTTTTCGACATCCTTAACCTGCTTAGCAATTCTAATAGATTTCGATCGGAGACTTAGCAACATATTGTACTTCATTCACACAACATTCATGATAAGTACCGAAACCAAACATTCATTACATGTTTTGCAAATCGTAGCGAATTCAAGTAATTAAAGACGCTTTATAGCTAATATTAGAATCAACACGATTCGTCTTATTAAACTTAAACTTATTGTTCCTAGGATGGTCTTCTACTTCCTTCCTTTGATCACTCTTAGCTTGCGAGGTCCTATATTGCTTTGTATTGCCTGGAGGCTTTGACATGCTTGCCTTAGTGTCACTGATTACTCCTGTAGAGGGAACGATGGGAACATTAGTTGGTTTCACTACTTTCTGCATTCCTGGTCTAGAAGTACTGGGATCTGAAGTACTAGGAGGCACATCAAAGGACACTTGCTTGGCATTGGGCATAGAGCAAGGCATAACTACTCTATCTTTCTTAGTACCAAATTTAGGACATATAATTATTAGGCATTCTAACGACTTTGAGATCGTTTGGCATATAAGCATGCATCCTTAATCGCACTATCAAGTGGCTTCTATTTTATCCTCTTCAACAATCTCACGGAGACATTTTAGGCTATCCTTAAGGTATGAAAAATATGTTTGAAGTGCAAGTTCATTATTCCTAAGATGAGGTGGAATGTACTTCACGAAATATAGCATATTTTGCCTGTGCACCTTTAGTGCAAGAGTCTCACAATTTGTGATTGGCATTTTCCTTTTACCGACTCTTCGATTCTCAATTTCATTTTGCAAAGAGGTTACCTTTTCGTTGTTCTTGTCTCGAGTGACTTTAATTGATTCATATAACTCTTGAAATGTAATTTAACCTTTTCATTTTCTCGCTAGAAAACATTCATTTTCATGTTGTAATGCATTAATGAAGTTTTGAAGATGAAAATTCGAGAATTCGAGAATCTAAAGGAGGAGGCATTTGGGAGTCACCACATCATTCTTATCACTCTTTAATTGTGAGATTTGGGTTTTCAATCATTTGATCGTGTTACAATGAGCTCGAATATGTTCATCACGCTTGTTAATTTCAAAATTGTATCAAACTCGTGGAGCATCCGAGGACGCCTTGGCATTTGAGGTTTTAACATTTTCTTTTAGATGTTGATATTTTAATTGCAAAGCAAAATGTTCAACTTCCAATTTAGAAAAATGTTTGACCAAGTTATCATGATCTTGTTCTATTTTTCTCATACAATTTTGAATTTTGGACTCAATCTCACCGACACTATCATGGGAAACTTTCGGGGCTCTGAGATAATTCATGAAATTGAGAAGAAGTGATAGAATAATTTGTAACAAAGATAGAACACATCCCTGAGCAACACATCTAGAAATCAAGTTATCATTTAAGATATGCGATTTTTTTTCTCTCAATTTCATTACTTTTAAGCTCACGCTCATAATCTTTGACCTCGATTTCCATTTCATTAAACACCTTTTCATTTCTTTAATCTATGTATCAATACCCTTTTGAAAACTCTCAAATTGTTCTTTAGTAGTTTAAAGAAAGGCATGACCTCGCTTAAATAACACTCTTTAGTTTTCTCAAACCCATTTCCCTTGAGAATCCCCGCGAGTGTAATTCTCTTACATGTTTTCTCAAAGTCAACAAATAATTGATAAACTACATATAGATCGATTAAGGTCTTGCTTTGAGTCGAAAGGGTTCGGGCACTAAATGCATAGGTATATTTGGGGATACACGGTGGTCGGAGGAATTTTTCTACAAGGAGGATTCTTCTCAATAAGATTATCGATTTTTTGTTTATCCAAATCTTTCTTCCAGAATACTTGCTCAGACGTTAATTGAGTTTGAGGTTTAAACTTATTCAACGCTATCCAATTTTCTTTAGTTTAATCATGGGATTTAAGCTTAATATTATGCTTTATACACCAAGGTTCATTTACCTTCTTTGCCATTTTCTCCCTAGAGGCATCTTCTAATTTTCTATCCTCTTTAGTGCTTCCTATACATGATGGTGTTTGCCTAGGTTTAAGGATCTCATTACCATCATAGACAACCTTTTGAGCAGCTCTAGCTGCTTTTCCATACTCGGGATTGGGTTCCTCTACAAGGGGAATACTATGCTTATCACTTAAGACTCGATGCTTAGTGATCATGTGAGCAGTCTGAATGGTGTTCCCTTGTACGTACAGTTTGTTTTCAAGTTTGTTTTTCATCGTTTTTAGGTTGGAAAAGTCATTTAAAAGTTTTGATACCTTAGCAGTAAATTCCTGTTTAAGCACCTTTACATTTTCTTGAAGTTATTGCTTTTGCTTAACAGTTTTATTGAGCTTTTCTTGCAAGGAGTTTAACTCTTGTTTTAACACTTCTTCCCTAAAATTACTTTTTCAAATTTAGCACGTTGTTCATATATGGCAACTTGTTCTTTATAGGCATTTAGTTCGTAGACTATGGAATCATCGTGAGCACATGTAGTGTATTCATAAAAATATAGTCATCATTGATCGCAGAAGATGCATCACTTGGTACAATTTCACCTTTATCTTGTTTCACATATTGATCATATGGGACAACATTGCTATTACCCGTATTTTCAATATTTGATTCAATGATTTCATTGATTGTACTTTGTCGTGAATCTTTGCCCATCAATCTCATCGTATAATTTTAATACCTCGATATGATCGATTCCTTGAGGACGCCTGTTGTCGTGAAGAGACCTTGGAGAGACCATTGGTGAAATGCTAGCCATGAAGATGGTCAGGCGGTTGGTTCATCGTCGACATCGTAGTCAAACGCATCACGATCGCAACTTGAAATGCATTGGGATTGTTTCGACCCATACCACCAGACCGGCTGCTCATCCACATCCGCATCATAAGTTTTGGCATTTCTCCTAGAAATGTAATTCTTCCTCATTCAACACATCTCCACTATCTTGAGCTTGCACTAGTATCATTTTGTCCTCAAGTACTCTGCATTTTGTGAACGCTGGAAGAGTGCGTTCCTTGCTATGTGTCCTTCTCCACCACAGCTTGTAGCACTTGATTGGCTTTCCTTGTCCCTCGGCCATGTTCCTTCCACGATTCGATTACTCACATATCCTCCACCTATACCAAGATTTCCATAACCAAGACCAACCCCAACATTTCCTTGCTCATTATGTGGAAGATAAGCATTCCGCCTTCCTCGCACGCTTTTGCACAACTACCCTTCCATCTTTAACCGTAGCATGATTGTGAAGATTAGAAGCGCTTCGAGATGATTGTTGGTAGGTGGGTAAAGTTCGATTTTGCTTAACCATTAGAGCCACTTGATGAGCAAATTGTTCCAAGAATGAGTCCAAGGCTTATAGCTTGGATCAGAATCGCCAGGATTACCATCCTCGTGAGGTATGACTTGTGATGCTTTGGTGGTTATTCCTACATTAGTGAAGAATGCAATGAATCATTTGAAGAACTTGCATCACCAATCTTCGGTACCAAACTTTTGCATGAAAATTCTTTCAAATGCAAAGATGCTTCTCATTTTGGAGCAAATAAGCATACAATTGCTCGTAATTGGTGTTCTTCAATCCTTTGTTCGACTTGATCGCAGTGACAAATTTGTGCCATTCGGATTCATGTTGTACAAACTTTGAATTGTGGATATTTGGCATTGTCATTTTGATATTCCTCATATCATTCACAAGTTTGTGGAATCTCACATAATATTCAAGAACACTTTCCCGGCTTCATTTTAAAGTTCTCAAAATCATCATACATACCGAGACTCTCGCCTTCTTTAGTCAATTCTGAACCGTAGAGAAGCATCTTAACATTGTCCCATAACGCCTTAGCTTCAAGTGTTGTGATTGATCAACTTGTAAATGTCCTTAGGTAAACCTTGAAGTATAATGTTTGAAGCTCTGATGTCTGCATCGTATCTTTTTTTCTCCTTATCATCAAGCTCATCATACATCTTTGGTCTATCCAATCCTAATACAACTGAACCATCAGCAGCAGTTTCGAGGATGTCTCTAGTTGTCTCAATTTAATATGGTCCTTCATCAATTGACTTAAGTACGTTAACCCCATTATCCTTTCCTAAGCAATACAACCGATTATTTGAGCCCAAGAGTCATAATCGGTTCTATCCAAAGATGGGAGGGCCAGTATCGGATCCTGCGCAATTAACGTCATTAGCCACGGAAGAAGTGATTGTAGACATGATTACGAGTTCCACGGATTTTACAACTCAATGATTAAACCGAAATAGATTCTTTCACGGATTTTAAAAATCAAGAGAAAACCGTAAAATGTAACACGAAGAAATGACAAGTCTCAATAGACAAATCGCACACTGACAAGTCGCACCCTAGACAAATCGCACCTGCATAAATCGCACTTCGCACAAATCGCACTCGCACAAATCGCACTCCTAGACAAATCGCACTCGACAAATCGCACTGACAAATCGCACTGACAAATCGCATAAGTGTCAAATCGCATAGTACACAAGTACACCCACTACTTCCACTACTTTGTCCTTTCTTGTCATTTTGTCTCAATAGACAAATCGCATAATAGACAAGTCGCCTACGTAGTGACAAATCGCGACTCTGAATATGACAAATCGCTCAATAAACGATTATAAAAGGGACAAATCGCATAGATAACTCGACAAATCGATAGAAGAATAACTTAACGCGAGTCAAATCGCATACATGAAATATTCAAAACACCACTTTTCAATCCAAAACAATCCAACCACGATGATTCAAGCCTTCCAAACCAAAACCTAAACACTTATAATGATTCTAAACACACAAGTACTATCAAAATCCAAACTTTAACACAAGAAATGATCCAAATGATGCTAACTACTCTAAACTCATTCAAACCCAAAACCTTATGAAAACCACTAGAAATCCAAGAACATGAAAGACGAAAGTGATCAAACCATGGCTCTTGATACCATTTGTAACATATTGGTTTTCATAAACTCATAACAAATCAAGTATATGGGGCGTATGGAATAAGTTCTAGAGATAGAAAGTGGAAGAGTTTTGGAAACTTAGTGAGACAAAGAAAATGATATTATAGCCCAACCTTTTCGCTTGCAGCAAAGGGTATTATAGTTACAAATAAGACACGCCCCTACGGATTGTGGATCGTGCATACAGCTGGTAAAGACCCGTCCGTCTCCTCCATGTATTACTTAACTAATTACTTACTAACTCTAAATAACTATGACTACGAGCTTTTAACGAATACATATATTCGAGGCGACCGACTTATAATAACGGGATTTTCTAAATCCTAACACCGATTCGTGCTCAACCATTTCCTAGGCAAGCTATTTACAAAGGTGACATTCACTTCAACCTAAGGAATTTAAACCCCTTATTTTCTAAGTCATTCAACAAGATCTTGATCATGGTGTAGGTTTGTGAAACATTTTCACCATCAAGTGCCTTAAAGGCATCGATTTTAGCATCGTGAGTCGCTATTTTAGTGTACCTAGTTTCAAAGGGTCCTAAATAACCTAAAATAAGGCCAATCTACATTTATTTGGCAATCTTACACCTGATGACAAATTTCAGTATGTAATTTGGAAGACTTGAGATACTAATACTTTCAGTCTCTTATTTGGTTAGCAAGTATCCTGTTCTCAGGAGTCCATTGGTTATGTAGCTTAGCCAAAAAGTTTTCAAGAGTAGATCCAGTGGAATTTGGAACGTATGGATCATAATCCAAGATTCATGAAGAAATGGTTTAAGTTTATCAAGATAGATTATCATCCTATCTTTCCGCTTTGGAATATCACCCACTTGTAATAAAGGGACAGGAGTAACATTAGCTCCTCTCCCTATTAAATCTAGAGTCGTGGCATCATTGTTTTGATATGTTTGCATTGTTGTTAATGTTGAAATTAGAGCACTTCCATCAACATTACCAACATTCTATTAAGTTCCAACCATAGATGGATCTTGGTATTAAAAGATTGTTTTACAAGATTTGAGTATTGAGTAATCGTTTTAAAAATTTTAAGACTAAACTTGCTTTGATACCAATTGTATTTCCCAAATCTTTGGCTTTTGTAGAACAAAATATATAAACAAAGTTTAAATGCAAACACAATATTAACTTTTCAACGATAAGTCTTATTAAAATAAATCAAGGAATTACAAAGTGTTATATAGAGTTAACATTAAATTAAATGACAATAGGATAGCTCTCGATCAATAAACTTAAACAAAGTATAAGTTTGCAAGTGTACTCTTAAGGTTCCGATATGATCGGGGACCAATTGTAAGTTCAAAGAGATTAAATGCTCTTCTTAATTTTTACAATTAATATAAAGTGATAAGCATTTGCTCCAACCAACATTCTCTTTATATAGGAGTACGAGGGTATCATGTGCGGGGTAATAGACGCCACAAACATTTAGTGAAAAAATATATCTTTCATTAAATGCTTCTAGTCTCAAAACCCAACAACCTTACTTTAGTGAAAGTTCTACCAATTGTTCATTTCTTTTCACCAACTCTTACTGATTCGACTTTATCCAAATACACTTTATCCTCGCGCCATTCTTGAAAGTCCCGCCTAAATATCTTAATAGATATCATGAGCTATGTATGTTGGATGATCGAGAGCCGATTGGTTCACCAAGGTATTGTCAACCCCGATGAACATTCTTCCTCCGACCAGCTTCCTTTTACATACTAGTTGACTCAGATCAACCGTCGAATACGCCTTCAAGTAATCTTCGACTCTTCGACCATGTCTCGACTTGAACTCACCGACGTTGTCACGCTTTCATTATCAACGTCTTCTTAACTTAGACTAATTTATGTTTAAATTTTGATCACAGACCATTAGACACTAATTTGACCCAACAACTTAATTAGTTGGTGCTCGACACAAACATTATATGTTTGTGGAGTAAAGATTATTTCAAAACAAGTAGTAGATATGATTTTTGATTTTTTGACCAACTCATCCAAAAAAATTTACCCTAGCGAAACACATGTTAAAACCATACAAAACACTTCATGTAAGAAAAGTTGTTTCCATTACCTTTTTGGATTGGATGTTTTTTTACCAAATTTTAGATTGGATTAATAAATATGGATTTAGATGTGAAAAGATTTTGTTTAAATAATAATAAAAACAAGCTTTCTAACCACTCCCCTTTGGCTTTGCGACACTACACCCAAACAAACACAACTCTCGATCTAAACAAACAAACAAAAACTTGGACAAAATCATCTCTCAATGAACAACAACAGTAACAACAACAATCGCCGGTACCCTCCCGGCATCGGCAACAACCGCGCCGGATACAACACCAATCCCGGCGGCGGCGGCGGCGGTGGTGGTGGTTATCAGTACCAAACAAACCCTAATAATTACCAACAACCACGAAACCCTAATCAACAATATCAACAACAACAACAGTACCAACAGAGACAACCACAGCAACAACAGTACCAACAAAGACAGCAACAACAACAACAGTGGCTAAGATTGAACCCTAATAATACTAGTGCTACTGGCTCTTCTTCTTCCAGTTCTAATGTTAATGAAGTTGAGAAAACTGTCACTACTGTTGATTCAAGGTTGCCTTCTTTGTTTTTACTTTCTTGTTTTTTATTTTATTTTTAATTTTTGTGTAATGTTAGGTCTTTCTGTCGATTTACGCCGTTTTGAGCCTTAGAGTATAAATAGAATTTTATAGGATGCTTTTTTTGATGTATTTGAGTTAGTTATGTAAAATGCGGGTGACTTGTATCTTATAGGATGCTTAAGAGCAACGTTTTTACTTTTTTGTTTGTACCATTGCGGGTTTGGTTCTTATAGATTATATTATTAAGCATTATTTACAGCGGCCTATCCTTGAAGGTGGGCATGGTGTGGTCTTGTTTGACCCACGTTATTTATTTTCAAGTAGTATTATGTGTTGGACAATCTTATTTTTGCATGCATAGATGTCAATCATGTCATATGTATTTTATATAACTCTTTGGTCTGTCAACTTATTCATTCTTTGGGTGTAGCTCTCAAGATTGGAAAGCACAGTTGAACATACCTGCAGCAGATAGCCGGTACAAGACTGAGGTATGCGTACCACCCTTCACATTATTATGCAATGTGCACCTTAATAATCTTAATAATAGTATAGTAAACAGCATATCTCATGATTATCATTGTGGTATCGCTGAGTTAGAGATGGAAAACGGACGGGCCGGGCAGGTACGAGCTTAAACGGAACGGCCAAACGGGCACATGTTATACAAATCACTTAATAAAAGACCTAAAACGACGAAATAAATTCCTTAAACGTAATATCTTATTTATATTAAAAAACTTAAATATAATATATAAAAAAAATAATCTTTAAAACGATCGTAATGTTCTACAATTGA
This sequence comes from Chrysanthemum lavandulifolium, assembly GCA_022545495.1. Lineage (NCBI taxonomy): Eukaryota > Viridiplantae > Streptophyta > Magnoliopsida > Asterales > Asteraceae > Chrysanthemum > Chrysanthemum lavandulifolium. The sequence goes on along the minus strand of CM040239.1, from coordinate 186,170,162 downwards.
GAAAAAATGTGCCCGTTAGTGCCCATTTAAGCTTTCAATGGGCTATATGTGCCCATTTCAAAAAAAGAGGGGCTAAATATGCCCAAATCTTTAAAAGTTTCCCCATTTAGCCCATCTTTTTTATTTTGGGCACATTTTGCCACCTCTACGTACGAAAGTATACTAGTTGCCATATGTTATGAAGCTGTTTTTCTTCTCTAGAGAAGAGTTGAGAATTTTGAAAACCCATTTAGATGGTGTTATATGTTTCCTTTTTAAAAAGATGAAAAGATTACCTCGGAATGCGACGGTGAGGATGGAAGGTGGAGATGTTACCAATGGTTATTAGGGTTAGAATGAGATACTTGAATGGTAGATTGGGAAATCCCGTCTTTTTTTTGTTAGAGAGAAAAAAGTGGAGAAGGGTAGATTGGGGTTTTCATTTTTTCACTAGTTAAAATTTGGAAAATGAGAATTTCACTTTTGAAAATTGTTGGAAAAGTGTGACTAAACGGGTTTTAGTTTTCCATTTTATTATGAAAAATTTCTTGGAAAGTTGGGATGTTGTTTTTCACCAACTAAACACACCCGTAATTGTTTTATTTTTTCATTCATCCCTCCCAAACAACCATTGTGTTCACTATTGGATTTTGAACCTAGTACCTTAACTCATCATATTCTGTAGCAGATACAGGATAAAAGTACATTATTGTAAGATATGGTGATGGATATTTTGTGTTTCTCTGATACACATGCACACTTAATTATTTCACATGCTATCATGTACTAGATTTTTTAAATCTGATTTAATGATGTTGGGGGTTAAATTACGTTTCAGCATGTCTATAATTGAGCAATTATTACAGATACTGTTTGCCTTTCTATGAGTCTTAATTAGAAAAAAATGTTTAATCTGACCTACTTGGGTGTACAACGTTGTACTACAAATAAGACTGTTAGAAGTTAGAACTGTAAGAAGAGATAAAAGAATCGGCCCAAGTGTACTTGATAAATAAGTCGGCTTTTAATTAAAAGAAGTGCAACCGTACAGTCCTCTATGCTATTTTTTAAGGTTTCATATATGTTTTTACCACAAAACCAAAAGAGTATGCAATTTTTCTTGGATTAGTGACTGTTGATTCTGAGGCTGGATGATGATAATTCAAGTTCTAGTTTATGTTCTGATATATAAGTCGTGTGAGCTATTTATGATAATCTTAAATGAACGTAGACGTTGCTCAATAATGTTACAATTTAGTTGCAGCTGTTCTCTGTATCATCCCTTCAATCTTTCACTATTAAGGGAACTACTGAATCTTGCAGAAGCACTGTTTATTGTATGGTTTCATTAAATCTACTTATTTCTCTGAGAAACAGAAAGTTGAGGTCTTATATTAAGCTGAAGCAGTACACGTTCTCTTGCTCTGTTGACACTTTGGACGTTTTTCTTATATTATCTGCTTTGGTTCTTTTCTGTCCTTGCACATGAAGTTAGCAATAAATGATCCCATAAATATTCTAATGATGACAGCAGGCAAATGTATAATAATAACTTGGAAAATTTGAAAATAGAAAACTTGTGCAAATGTTCAATCATTATAGGATATGCCAAACGGGAAGTCATCTACTGTATAGGATGAAGTATTACTACATAGTATCTACATACAAATGTCTCACAAGTACAGTCTGTTACTTGATACAATGAATTTGTGATGATAGATGGTCCCAATTGCAAACCATAAGATGTAACAATAATATCAATGATGAAAATCAGATTGCTGTAAAGTATTTTCATTGGAACAACTCTATTCTTATTAATTTCTATGGTTTAATACGTTACTTTGCAGGATGTCACAGCCACGAAAGGAAATGAATTCGAGGACTACTTTCTGAAAAGGGAGCTACTTATGGGAATATATGAAAAGGGTTTTGAAAGGCCTTCCCCTATACAGGAAGAGAGTATTCCTATTGCTTTGACTGGTAGTGATATTCTTGCTAGAGCAAAAAATGGAACTGGAAAGACAGCAGCCTTTTGCATACCAGCTCTTGAGAAGATCGATACTGATAAAAATGCCATCCAAGGTTATTATTATTTTTTGTACCTGTTATCATTATTAATTCTTTAACTTGTCATAATGAGATACTTGCAAGCGATTTCAATATTTTTTGTTCAGTAAATATATGGATTTAAGCTTTTATCAGATGACATGTTTCGTTAATGGGAGTTTGTTATTAACTTGTGGCTTCAATTATGTATGTATGCAGTTGTGATTTTAGTTCCAACTAGAGAATTGGCTCTTCAAACATCTCAAGTTTGCAAGGAACTTGGAAAACATCTTAACATTCAAGTGATGGTCACCACTGGAGGAACGAGTTTGAAGGATGATATTATGCGGCTATATCAACCTGTTCATTTGCTTGTTGGTACTCCTGGAAGAATTCTTGATCTAACCAAAAACAAATTTGCAAACTTGATAATTGTACAATGCTGGTGATGGATGAGGTAACATGAATACCATTTTCATCTTTTATCGTTTCTTTTCATCAACTATTCGCACAATGAAAGTGTGTTATCCAGTGACTTAGCATAACATTTTATCTGACTTTTATTGACTTATACTGCAGGCTGATAAGCTGTTGTCCCCAGAGTTTCAGCCTTCTGTCGAGCATCTAATCAGTTTCCTTCCTGAAAACCGGCAAATTCTGATGTTTTCAGCCACATTCCCTATTACTGTCAAAGATTTTAAAGACAGATACCTGAAAAACCATATGTTGTTAATTTAATGGACGAGCTTACTCTTAAAGGTATCACACAGTATTATGCTTTCGAGAAGAAAGGCAGAAGGTTCACTGCCTCAACACACTGTTCTCGAAGGTTAGATTTTGCTACAACTAGAACATCTTTCTCTTCATTATATACTGTCTACAACTTTCATTTATTTGATGGCTTATATACAGTTGCAAATCAACCAATCAATCATTTTCTGCAACTCTGTGAACCGGGTAGAGCTATTAGCCAAGAAGATTACGGAATTGGGCTATTCTTGCTTTTACATTCATGCTAAAATGTTGCAAGACCACCGGAACAGAGTGTTCCATGATTTCCGCAATGGTGCATGCAGAAATCTTGTTTGTACCGGTATACACTGATACATGCTTTTACATATTTCATTTTATTTTATATGACTGCAATTTGCACTTTTGAAAGAAATGAAAATTGCTGATTAATTACCCAATGAATGACTCTAATGGTTGATTTGGTATTTGACCATGACAGATCTATTCACAAGGGGTATAGATATTCAAGCGGTCAATGTTGTCATCAATTTTGATTTTCCGCGGAATGCTGAGACTTATTTGCACAGGGTAATGTCACATTTTCTTTTGAAGAATTTACATCTTCATAGTAATGTTCTGAACTGAATTATGTGTGTTGTGATTCTAGGTGGGTCGTTCTGGAAGGTTCGGACATCTGGGGTTAGCTGTGAATTTGATAACCTACGAAGACCGCTTTAACTTGTATGTACTCTCATTTTTTCAGTGCTATGTCATGGTATACTCTGCAGTTCTATCAATGGACATACAAAACTCATGCATGTTTGTGTCCTCTTACAGGTATAGGATTGAGCAGGAGCTTGGAACTGAAATCAGACAAATTCCTCCCCAGATTGATCAGGCCATTTATTGCCAGTGATCCATGACATATGATTTGCAATGGTCAGTTATGGTAAGAAATTATTGCAAATGTGTGGTATACTACTTTAATGTGCCCATAATACCGCATATGCCATAGTCTAGTAAAGGCATCAAATTGGACATTTGGGTAACCGGCCAACACAAGTCATTTTTTAGATATGGTCAAAACATGTTGGGTTGGCTCACTTATTTTTTGTTTTGTCCATTTTATATTTTTGTGTAAATAGTAATGTGTTAATTATGATTGGTATTTACAGAAGATCATTACTAGAATATTAATCTGTTAAGCATCTTAAGGCTTACTTCAGGAGAGAGTCAAGTGGATGTCTGTTAGGATTAAGATCAGGATATCTGTATATACTTTACACTATGGGAAGTCCCATCAGTTTAGGTTGAGTTTCTGTAAATTAGATTTAGTTTCCATCAATTGGATTCTATATGGTGTTTTATGGATAGGGGTTACGACCAACTGGTTCAGGAAAAAAAATATATACGCAATCCTTGATCAATTTTGACTTTGAGATAGTGACACACCTCAAAATGGGTCAAACCATCAATTTTGGTTACTCTTATCACTAGCTTTTGACAAAATCTTGCTTTTAGGTGCCAATCTTAACAAATAGTATTAGAAGAACTAAGGAAGTTAATAAATTGGTTAGCTGAGGGAGAACAAATGACCGTGTGTGACTGATTTTTTGCAATGCAAAGGATTTTGCTGCCACAAGCAAGAGGGACTGGCGGAGCATATGTTCTACTGGTAGTAACATCACAAAGTCAAACTCATTTGAGAAAGTTAAGGGAACAGGGACTCGGTTAAATGTAATGATACGTCGAAACAAGGGAAGGTAGTTGTGGAGAAATTGAGAGACCGACAAAGAAAACAATGAAGATGGAGACTCGTTGGGTTGACCGCATGTGACAGGAGCAGGACCAAAAACAAGGGGGAGAAGAAATCTTGAGAGCAGCACCTTGCCAACTGTTGTCGTTGGGCTTTCGTTGCGACACAGTGTCTGTAAAGGTGGTGTATGTCAGAGTGGCAAGGGGTAGGGGTGTAGGACAGTGGGGATGTTTGGGAGAGAGATGACAAGAGTTGGAATACTACTGTAAAGGGTGGTGTACATCAGATTGGCAATGGGGTAGGAGTGTAGGATGGTGGGGATGTTTGGGTGAGAGATAACAAGAGCTGGAATACACGGGGTGAAACATACAGGGGTGACTATTGTATGTCTACCTTGGTTTGGGAAGATCTGGATTCCTTATGGCCTGATTTTAAGGAAACCATGACAACCGACGTGTGCATGCATTTAGACATGAAACACGCCAATGAATGGGCCAAAATTTGAGACCTGAACTCCCCAGTTTAGGATGTCGTGACACTATAGGGTAGTTGAATAGGCGAAATGGTTTTTGTTTAGTCTAACAGGATTAACCAAGTGTGCTTAAAATGCGAAGCACTTGCATTCTATCAGTGGGTGGAGAACAAGCGACTATTCACTATGTTGTGCGACTATGGAGAACAGGTCTTTGATAGATTCCTAGGATTGCAAGCATAAAATAATGGAGCAGTTCTTTGCAGAAGGATAATGCTTCCGATGTGTTACTGCTTTAATTCTGCTAACAATATAATCCCAGTATACAAGGGAGAGGAGACACAAGAGAGACATACCTACCGCAGTCCTGGATGTAGCCTAGAGATCAATGAATTCATTGGCAGGCCTCAGAACAGACCACTTAGGGGAAATAAATTAGGAGAGTATGAGGTCGTTCTACTAATTGACAGTCGGCCACCCACACCCTTATTTCACAGAGTAGTAATTGACCACTATTGGTGCTCTCCTTAGTCATTGGGATGAGACCGGTAAAAGAATATGCATGTGTAAAGGGCGTCGTACTGTTAATACCAAATATTTTAAGTTATTGCCGATATTTGACTTCTAGTCCAGGAGTACTGTTGTGGCATATTAGGTATGAAATATATATAAATAAAGAAGTTATTAATGATGAGGATATGAGGAGGCACAACATCAATCTTGAAACAGGACCCGGTTTATGCAAAAGTTGGTCTCTGAAAATTTGTAGTTCGAGACTTTGAGCAACACACACGGTACCTGGTCGAGTTGCATGAAATGGAACTAACAACTAGTTAAACGAGCATGCCATTCTTCTACGGATTTAAGGTCTTAGAATGGTTCAGTGGCGTTTGTATGCTCAACCGCCCTTGTCGTGCTTGCATGAACACACTATTGTTTAACCTATTGGGACTTTTTCCTTTAAACAAAAGGTTACTTCCTTAACAAACCAAAAGTCAAACAAAGGTCATGTTGAAGTGTGGAACCACATCAATGATGCTGCGTATGAAACACTGAAACAATGTAAAATTGTTGTATGTGAGTATCAGTATACTATCTCAGCGCCTGTCTCACTACCTGCTAAGATCCTTTATGTGCTCCCTCAGTCCACCGCACTCAATGTATTACAACCACACTCCACACTCGATTCTCAAGACGTGCTCTAGGGTCGTCAGATAATTTGACATTTCAATAAGACAATGTAAGATGTATGCATTAATAATAGACTTTCAGCTTGTTTGACCCATTTTACCTATTCCCTTTAGCTTAATCATTTATTCGATTTGTGGGAGATAAGCATATATCATATCGACCCAAATACGAGTCAACTGGTCGAATTAGCCACCTCTACAGTTTAGTCTTGCTCCTGGGAAATCAATAGGAATCTGAAAAAGAAAATAACTAGGCGTCCCTCACTAGTGTGGAGTTAAACATCAAATTGCTAGAGTTTAATCATTAAATGTTGTGTTTGATGTGTATTGACTCTATATTGCTACTTGTATATTTTCTGTGTTTTAAGGTCAAGCCTGTATGTTTCGGTATCTTGACTTTATCATTCTTAAACATATCTAACATTACTTGTTTGAATGTACTATGCAGAGTTAAACATCTTTGATCGTCCCAAACCTGAAGTCAACATGGAGAAAGTAGTTGATTCATGGAATTTCCAGATAGAGAAATAGAAGGATAACAGTTATTTAAGCCAATTGACAGACAAATGTTAGGATCTTTTTTCTTTTATTACTCTCTTCCTCTTTATTAGTTTAGAATCCGTTATATGCTAGCTCTGTATGTAGCGATTGTGGTGAATAGCATGTAGTTTCTTCTGCGTATCCTCAAAAAAAAAACAAAAAAAAAAAAAGAAAAAACAAAAAAACAAAAAAAAGGAAAAAAAATTTAGAGAACTGAAAGACCTCCAGCTGAGCGTTTTTATTTATACTTTTAGATTTTTGTTGGATATCATTTTAATATCATCTTTTTTCCCTTCTCTGATTGTGCGTTTGAGCTATCATATTCTTGAATGCTGATCTTTTGACTTTGTTATCAAGTTGTATGTATGCATGTTTTGCGATCATGATTTCGAACACATCGTAGCTAATAAGAATATATAACGACTTTGCCAAGCAAAAATAAAATAAAATCAACAAGCAATATATGAGCTAAAATATAATGTTGGCAGTTCATAGATGGTATATGCCCTCTTGGTATGCTGGAAATATTTCTTTCTTCTTGGTGTTTTTGGCTAATTAGTAGCCGAAGCATTTAAACAACCTGCCTGGCAGAGTGCCCATAGAACGAAACTTTGCAGCTGCTTCCTCCACCTTGATTATGTCTTGTCCCTTTTTGGCTTCAACAAGTGCCCGTTTTTCTTCAGCTTCTTTATGAATGGCCGCCATCTTGTTTTCATTTCTCCCTCTCTTTGCTTTCTCAATTTCGATGTCTGCCTGCTCCATCTCCACATGATACAAATTCCATGTGTAAGTTATCGTGTTTTGTTCTATATGTGTATTAATCTTGTACGACTGAAAAATAAACATATACCTCCATCTGCTTCAGGTCAGCTTCTATTGCTGCTCTTTTGGTATTCTCCCATGCTCCGATTGCTGAAATCTTTGTGTATGCCCTGCACATATACATGTAAATGATTCATGAAAGGCATATCTAATACTGTATGTTTAGGTATGTTTTCAGAAAAAATAAGTACTTGTTGTCTGCCTTTGTTTTTTCGTTCTCTTCCCAGGCTTTGATAAGTGCCATTCTCTTCTCTGTAATGACTATATCAAGTCCAGAATCTGTAGGTATAATCACAGCATGTTTAGATTATACAGGAATAAAAGGTTAAAATATAAGGAACCGTAACTCTTCTCTTAAATCACATAAACTTGTACTAGTATATGTTTATAAACTGATAATTCATGAGATGATGGTATATAATTCACTCTTTAGAATTCAGATGACGAGTTCTGCTGGTAAGAATTATACCAGA